>JAMZAV010013088.1:0-14589 GCA_024449915.1 Sweltsa coloradensis | reverse complement strand
GAAAGCCCCAGGGGCGGGGTAGCCAGGATTTTAATTCAATGGAGGGATGTATTTTAGGGTTTATATTAGGAAATTTGTAGAACTGGCCTCGAAACTATTATATCGGAAAAAGTACGTATCTTGGTACAATGGGGGTGAAGTAGGGATGCCCCCTCCCCCCAGCTTGTGCGAGGTCTCCCACATTTCGGGTAGAGTCGTCCTCACCATTTTGAGTGCAGTGCCTATTTCGCCGCTCTTCATTCGAGGGGAAAAAGTTGGTCTTGTCAACTTGTCTCCCCAAAATTTCGCTAGGGCGTGCGCCTCAGCCTTCGGACAGCGATGCCGATACAGAGGCTCCACTCTATTCAATATAATAGAAAGGTAATTTAAATGTGTCGCGTGACCACATTGTTAGTTTTGATTTCGATTTGGCAACGTCGAGATACATGTATCTTGGTGGTGGGTCCAAAGTTGTGACGAAGGTATAATTGGTACATGAGTCGGCCTGTTTGTAAATTTAGTTACATTAGTAGTTAGTAACATGTTTGAAATGCATACACATAGTCAGTACGAAATACGTGTAACGGAATTTAGGGGACCTTGAGCGTGCAAGATTCAAATAAAAGGGGTGGTCCACGCACTGCAGCACCGCTGACAAAATTAAAAAATAATAAAAAAGATTTCTTCAATAACAAAACCACTGTCTTTAAAATTAAAAACCTTCCCATTTGACCCAAATTTTTCAATTTATTATTTATTGGGGTTTTTAAATCTCAATTTATATTGTTTATTTTGTTAGCAGTTCTCTGTTCATTACCGTAGGGCCCTGTTAACTTTAAAATTTCAGCTTATCTGTTAAGCGTACTCATACACCTATCGGCCATTTAAAATAAATAAAAACACACACACACAGAATGACCAAAGATCCTATCGACTGCGTGTGAGACTCAGTCGCTGCAACTCCTGATAGGGCGTATCCAGGGGGGGAGGTGCTAGCGTCTTTAATAAATATTTTTACAAAATCATCTCAGTTTACGCAAAAAAATAAAATAAATCTATATCAGGTAAAGTACCTTGTTAAGGTGCACAGGAGTAGCTATAATATCGGCGCCGATGCAGTGTCCCCGCATTTCAGTTGGAACTGGGCCCCACAATTGTCATATCGGCATAATGTTTTTTTTTACTCTTTTCCACGATAAAATTTACTAGGAAACTTGTGTGATGTCGATTTTCGAAATTTGTATATAAAATGGGGCTTATAAAAAATTGCGAACTTGGACAATATTTTGAAAAATTTACTTCACTTTAAGCTTTATAAAAAGATTACAAAACTTTTAGGGGAAAATGTACACCCAACCCCACAAGTCCTAAATTTTCAACATTTATCTTCAAAATAAAAAAAAATTACCAAAATCGTGTGAGAGTTACCGCTAAACTACTGAACTACGAATGCATGTTTTGCCCGCTATTTTAGGCCTTTCAGCCCAGCAAGTGGCGCACTCTGGCGATAGGGACTTTTTGAGTGACAGGATGGTTATTTATGTTCGAAATAACAATTTAAATTGGCCACAGGGGTAAAACTGTTCAGCTAATGCAGAACACCACTCAATGCATTTTACATTTTTTACTGTTTGCTATGAACACGGCAACAGTAAGACATTATGTTATTTGTGTAAGCTGTTAAGCTTGAATCAACCTTTTATTTTTCACGCTGAGCCCAATTTAAGAAACGTACACAGCATAATCATAATCGGCATACGATATAAATTCGATGGAAAATGCTAAATTATAGTATGATCTGCAACGGTCATCAGTTCATATTAGGATTACGCCTCGACACATGCAAAGTGAAAAAATATTTACTTTATAGCAATAAAAGGAAGCAATCTTGTTTGCCTAGTATATGATACGTGTCAAAATTATAACAGACAAAGAATTAAATTTAAAAATTACTCGTTTTGGAGTTTGAACCCCGGGTCATTCGGTTCTATCCGCGCGTTTTTCTTTTTGCGCGAGCTGGAGTATCCACGTCCCAAAGTACTCGGACTTTAATTGCGCAAGGCCATTTAAAAATGGAAAGTAAAATATGTTCCAGTTTGGAGTCGTTCTGTGTTTAATTTACACGACTGTCAATACGAAATATCTAATATATTGCATTAAAATTGTTCTCAACTGGGAATAGAACCCCGGCCGGTCTCCCGCTGTCCGGGCGATCGGGGCGGATGCTCTTACCAAAAGAGCATTGGAGACGGCGTCATGAATTCGGTCTATTTGGTAGTTATATTTTATTATTGGGGTGTGAATGTTAAGTGTCGATATAATCAAATACAAATGGTGAACATTGTGAGCACTACACCAAAAAATCAGAACGTAAAGGGATATTCCGTGAGAAAAAACTAAAAACCGATCATTGTACAAACTGTATTCGCATGGGCATATCCTCATTACACATGAAAGATATCAATCTAGGTTTTGTTTGTGCCTTTCAAGAACGACGTGGTAACGCAATAAATTAGTCCACAGCTGTCCCCCCCCCCTCCAGCAGCAAGCATTTCTCTTGCAATATAGTAAGATATTATTTTCAAGGCCATGCATCGTGTGTAAAGCTGGGCTCCGACAACGTATGCGTGACAAGTCCCTTTTCTTTTTTTTTACGTGTTATCCAATCAACGCATCATTGTTATTTGTGGGAAAATTGTTTATTGTGCCATGCAAGTACCTAACCAACATAACGGATGACATAAATAGCGGATCGACGGACACATTCTGTAGATTTGCCACGTCATCGTCATTAGAAAATTTATTAAGATTACTTTTTCAAATTCAAATGATAATTTTGTCTTTCAAACTTGCTCTATCCTAGCTATTATCTTTGCTTTGACATGTTTTTGATTATTATATTTTTGGGTGTTGAATGACCTGAGTTACCTGATGGCGGAAAAGGTTCATATAATTTCCGAAGCAAAAAAGTTTTTAAACGGTTACTAGTTACTACGATGAAATCTTCTGACTATAAAACGAGAATCATTAGTGTGCAGTAAAGAAAGTAGTACAATAAAGAGATATATACCGATCTGGAACAAACAGACAGACAATGTAAAAATATGGAAACAAATCGGTTACACAGGTGTTTATATAATAATAATATATTATATCTGCGTAATGCTGTCTTCCCGCAGTTCAGCTGGAACTTACTTAGTCCATAATAATTGTCATATCTGCATAAAATTAGGAAAATCTATTAACAATAAAATTAACTTATTTATACTTTATAAAAACACTTAGACCATATAGGGGGTAGACGGATAGCTCGGCAATTTTCGTGAAGCCGACCGCGGCCAGTTCCAAGAACTAGATCTGGGCAAAACATTGAAGATGGTGAACTCTTGCGCTGGGGTTTGGGCTGTACTCAAGAGTGGAAAACATGTGGATTTTCTTCCCGTGAAATTATTTTTCCAATTAATTTTTTATAATGGTACACTTTGCCTTAATTTTGGGTACTGTTTGTTATATTTCAATAGAGCCTATTTTTTCAAAAATGTGCATTTAAAGTCAATATTTTCTGAGAGAGCAATGGCCTGTATGAGATTTCCCTTATTTACGGTATTTAAGGCTCTTGAAGGTGTTTTGGGGCATTAGATTGGTGGTTACTGCGGGGTGGGGTTATTTTTTGTAAATTAAAAGGGAAAACATCTTACTGTTTATGAGGAATATTCAAATTAAGGTGAGAAATGTTAATTATGACTAAGGTTTTATTACCGTCTACTTTTATATTTAATGATGTGAATAAGAAGTAATAAAATAAAAAAAAGTAATATTTATGCAGTGATGGTTGTCTTATCATTTTTAACAGCTTACTGTTCATGCAAAATATCATTCCATATCCATTTGCTTTGGTTTATTTTGAACTTTTAACTGTCAAATTACCAAACCAAAAAATGTTGTTTCTAGGCCTAAATAAAGTGGAGGAATTATTTGTGATGTTGTAGCAGGCCTTTTTGCTAAAACTTTTTAAATTTTTGGTTTTATAAAAAATTTAAAATTTCTTACATCATCCCCAAAAACTTTTTTTCATAAAAAATCTTAATGTAATCCTTTTAAAACAAAGTGCCCCCTTTATCAAATATCCCTTAAAAAAAGGCAGACAAATTTTGAATACAGAGCTATTGTTGTAGCTCTACTCAAGAGTTTTTTTGGGAAATGGGGCTATCCAAGTAGATACCTATCCTCTAACCCCCCCCCTCCCAACTTTTTTCCTTAAAAAATAATTTTCCCCTTGCAGGCCTAAAATTTTTGCCCAGTTTTACTGAATATCTTTTCAAAAAGTGCAGAGGGCCATGTCTTTACAGAACATTATTTTTAGGCCCTACTAAAACCCAAAAACTAAAAACTATGTTTTTGGGAAAAATGGAACTCGATGCACCCCATCCCCCCCCAATCATTTCCTCAAAAACATCATTTGCATGGCTACAATTTGCATTTTTCCAATATTTAAGTGTTTACATTCCATTCTAATTTTTCTATATTCATTAAACCTTCTTCGCACCCCTTTGTAAAGGGTTCCTATTGTCATCTTGGGTTTTCGATGATTTTTTTTTTTAAGACTACCTGTTTGTAGGCCTTTTCGATTTCTTCTTCAAAAAAAAAATTAATTTTAAATGTTTTTTACCCCAATGTGACCACCACTTTGCAGGGGTTTGTCGTTTGGAAAGTTTTTGAAAAAAAAGAATCCTTTTAAAAACACGAATAAAAAAAAATCAATCCCCTTTTTTAAAAATTTTATGGGGATATATAAAATTAAAAAAATTTCAAAATTTTTCCCGTATAAAATATTTTAGAATGGGGGTTTTTTGTAAATTTTTTCATTTTAAACTGGATTTCCCAAAACAAAAATGAATTAAATTTTTTGGAAAAAGGGGTTTTAAAAAAAAAACTTTTTTATTCCCCACAAAAAATAGGCAAAAATCTTTTTTTTAAAAACACACCGGAAAGTAAAGAGATTAAAATACCAGACCAAAAACTGATTTTAAAAAGGGCTCGCGCTTTTGCCAACCCCCAAAATGCCCCCCTCCATCTCTTTTTTTTACTTGGTTTCAACCGCGCAACGGCAGGTATACGCGCGCGTCTGTTACCCTCATATGGTCATATTGTTTCTATCAATAGCCCCCTAAACAATCTAAATGCAAGCTCAAAGGAAATAGTTGGTTTTGTTAAAGACCATTAAATGTCAATCATGTCTTCCACTTACCAACCCTTGTTTAACCGGTCACTCAAACCAGGACCTTCTATTTGCTTTTTTGTTTGGGTTTTTTTTTTTTGGGAAAAATTAAAACCCTAATAACCATTCACCAGGGGGGCGCGACGCGCGACATGGCACAGGCAAGCTGACCGTATTTTGGGGGTCCTTTGTATTTGGAAGCGATGGATAAAACCCTTCTTCCTTAGGAGAATCCGCAACATAATTTGACTTTTTCAACGTTGCACAAAGGGGGCTAGAAATAATCGCTCTTTCAAGGGGCCCTTCTTGATTTGACGCGGATTTAAGAAAAAAAACATGATACTACTAAAAAAATTTATGGAAAATAAACATTTGTTTAAATACCTAAAAAAATATTACATTTTAAAAAAATTAAAAACGCAAATTTCACAAGTTTTTAAAATGTGTGGCTTGTGTGCGGGGTTTTGGGTATTGGAATTTTTAATTATTGTAGCTTGTTAGATTAATTTTGTCAGCTTGCTTTTCATCCATAGTATCTTGATGTAGGCCTCCCATATTTGTATTGACTATGAAAATGCAACTAGTGTAATGAATAAAAAACATAGTGGTGTACCGGGATGCCAATGGGGGGGGGGGGGGGGGGGGGGGGTTGTCAATTCCCAAAAACAGGGACGGGGTCGGGTGCGAACCCCCCAGCCGCCGGAGGCCCTTTTCGAATTTTTTCCGTATTGACTTTCAACGCCTCTAAACACTTGTAAGTCAATACATCCTAAAGTGCATACAATCTAAAATTTCTTATTGGGGGCGAAGTCTGACTTTGAAAGTAATTGAAATTTCCCCATGTAAATATCAAGTTAGGTTCCCCCTCCTTTATTTTTTCTTCAATCGATCACACCGTTTTTTTTTTTTTTTTGGGGCCATGGGGGGGGGGGGCTTCAAACCCCATAACCCATAACCCCCCCCCCCTTTGGATACGCCACTGAAAAAAAACAAAATATCCCTACTACAAAAAAAAAACAAATTTTCAAAATCATCCCTAACGGTTGACGCGCCCTTTCCCCAAAAATAAATAAAACAATTGTTGCAACTTAAAACGAGCAATCCCATTTTTTATTCAGGTGATAATACACAATTTTTTCGATATTATAAACCGATTACTTTTTTTAGTGAAAGGGCCCTGAATCTCTAGCTGTTTTGGGGGAAAGGGGGGAGGAAAAAATGATCATTAGGATTAATTGTTACAGTTGTATAGTAAAAAAAGTATAAAATTTCGGGGAACTAATTGTTTTTTAAAAGTTGCCCTCCCCCAAATTTTTGTGTTTTATTTTCTTTTACGGGCCCCCACACTTTCAATTTGTTTGGTCCAAAAAATTTTCTGGGGTTGGTAAAAAGGATGGATGTAACATTCAAACAATTTCCACAATTTTCAATTCACCCGAGGCCGAACTTAACTTCAATCAAAATAATTTCTAACCCACTTTGAAAAAAAATGTTTTACTTTGACCTTTCCTTTTCACAACACACGCCCCCCCCCCCCCCCCCCAACACAAAATCGCATGCAATGTCGGGTTTTTTTTGTCGGCGAAAAGTGAACACAACACTGGACGTAGCGAGGGGAAAAAGGTGTGACACATCACTCACCATAGAGTCCCCCCCCCTATCTGTCAATTGGGGTTGGTTTGGGTAAAAGGGGAGACATTATCTCATTTATAAAAACCCCGCATTTCAAGTCTCAAAACCCCGATAAACATTAGAGAAACGTTCTCGATAAACTAAAAGAGAGCAGTGAGCACCTCAACGCGACTAATAGCCTATCAAAATTAAAAAACCCATTAGTAGTTAAAAAAATGTTTTCAATTGTATTCATCACAAATTTTTCTGTAAATTTGGGTTTTAAAAATTCGTAAAAGTAAAACTCGTTGGTCGTTGGTTAGAGGGTCTGCTTCCAATGCAGAAGGCCAGGGTTCGATTTCCGCTGTAGGCGATTTATTTAGACTTTGATGGGATTCGAGTCCATCAGTTCTTAGGGAATGGTAAAAAAGGGATTTGGGCTTGGAGTTTCCTAGGGAACGATGCACATAATAAATTATAGGTTTTAACACCGTAAAGAAAGCAGTATAAAATGTGCTTGTGCTGCGGGACTGGAAGTACCTAAACTGTTTGTTTTTACACACACTTCAAATTAATCATTGGCGAACACGGAGGGCGAATTTTTGGGCAGAGGGGGGGCGAGGGGGGGGGCCCAATTTTTTTTGAAATAATTATTTTTTTTAGTATTATAAAGTTGATACTTTTTTCTTATTTTGAATTTTTTCATATATTTTTTTAAAGGTTTTGAAAACAAAATTGTAAAATACTCCTATCACACTTAGAAACGAAATTTTGCCGGGGCTGTGCCTTCGCACCCGTATAAATGGGGGGCAACCCCCCCTCAGACCCCCCATTTTCCCCCAAAGTGCCGTTTTCCCCAGGGAAAGGGGGTTACCCCTAAAATTATTTTTGGATATACCATGACTATACTGTACCATTACCACAACCCCCTTTTTAGTTGTGCTGACCCTTTATCTTTTTGGGGGATACAACAAGTTCGCTCCGCGAAAAATAAGGGCAATGTAGCGGTTTACGCCAATGTTTAGGGGGCGCCTAGGCACCGCAGCCAAACAGCCATGCCTAGACACTCCCGCACCTTATACCGCAAGCATAGTTGGGCCGTTTTCGGCGCATCGCACAGGCAAAAAAGGGATGTGACATGAAATTAAAAACTATCTTTAAACGTGGGGGTTTTGGGTACCTGAAACACATATTAAATTTGGTTGAGGGAGCCATCCTTTTTGGGTGGGAAAAGTGGGTTGAAAAAATGCTTAAAAACACTTTCAGTATTTTGTTACTAACTCCTCTTCATCCACACTATTAATTCGCCAATTTAACAAAAAAAAACGAAGTGCACGAACGGATGAATCTCAACATTCAAACTTGCATGGCTATTGAACTACGAGTTCTTCGAAAAACCCTTTTAGAAAAAAAAAGTGGGAAAAAATTAACGGGGAGTCATGCAAATTGGCAATTTTATATTGAACATTTGACGTAAATAATTGTTGTTTGTTACTAAAAGAGAAGAAAAATAGATAGACTGCGTGTTATTTGTCTTGGAAAAACCCGTCGTATTTTAAACTTTTTTATAATTCCATTGCTTTATTAAAGATAACCCCCTCCCAAATAAAATGTGGGTCTCGACGAGTGCAGCGGCGGGCCGCGGAAAAAGGGAGTGGTGCGTGTGCGGCGTGTCGTTCCCCTCTCTCCGTGTGTTTTGTTTTTAGTTTAAGAAAGATGTAGTAAACGATGTCTGGACGGCGAAACCCGGGCATTTGTCAAAGATTGGGTGGCAAGCTATACGCAACGGGGGAAACGTGCAGCAAGGGTCGAACCCCCAATAAGAGTAGGTCAAAACCGACGTTTGACAAGTACAAACATTTATATTTACTTTAACAGCAAAAAAGAAAAAGCCTTTTCGGGAATTTATATCTGCCCTGGCGCCCGTGAGGGGAAAAAGGTGGACGAAACATTAAAAAAACTATGCAACCTATATTTAATTGGCCTATAGTGGTGTAGAAATACTTAACTTTAACCCTTTTTTTAAATTTATGGATTATTTCAACGAAAATTTTTTGTATCCAAAAACTATAGTAGCTATAGCGCCAACTTAAAAAAGTAATGAAATCGACGACTACAAAACTTGTAAAAAAACAGCCAAGCATTTCACATTTAAAAAGATTGGGATAAAATAAAAAAAGCCAAGCCACCTAAAAGTGTTTTGGGAAAACTTGAAGAGCCAGCGACATTTCATCCCGTAGTTGGGCCCTTCAAAGTTTTTGATATCATTTCGCCCAGTGACTAACGCCAAGCGAAGATTTTTCAAAAGTTGTGTATACCTGTAAAAACATTAGGAACCCAAAAATAAAAAACAGTAAATTTATATTAATCAAAAAGAAATTTAAATTATAAAAAAAAAGAACACTAAAAAAGCTTGGCGCATTGACTTTCGAAAAGCGTGCAGGCAAGGGTAGAACCCCTAAAAAAAAGGTGTTACTAAAGACTGTTTGATTTAAGCACAATAATTTAAATTAAAAAAAATACAACCGGAAAGAAAATATATGGCGTTTGGGGTAAAAGATATCTGTGAGGAGCGGGGGGGGGGGGGGGGGGGGGGGGGGGGGGGGGGGGGGGGGGGGGGGGAAGGGGGGGGGGGGGGGGGGGGGGGGGGGGGGGGGGGGGGGGGGGGGGGGGGGGGGGGGGGGAAGAAAGGAAAAAGAGAAAAAAGATAAAAAAAGAAAAAAAAAAAAAAAAATTAAAATTGGTGGAAGGGGAATGGGCTAGGAACAGTGAGGGTGGACCGGACCAGAGGGGGCGAAAAGGGTAAAACAAAATTTTTTTTAAAGCCTATTTTAAAAAAAAATAAATTTAATTTTTTAAAAAGTTTGGGGTTTTTATTTGAATCCCCCATTCCATGAATAATGCATAAAAGAGCAAAATAAACTTTAAATTAAAATTATTTTGGGTTTTTCTTAAGTGATTTGGGGTTCGAACCAATACAAAAACAATTTAAAGAAAACTTCTTTATTTAAAATTGAGGCGCCGTATTTTACCCACTTTTGAATGGGGATTTTGATTCAGGCGCTGGGCAATGTTGGAGGCATCTCGGTCCTCTCAAATTTTCTGAATAAAACGATATGTTATAAATATACGGCTGCTATTGGAGGGACAAAATTAAAAATTTTTGAGGGGAATTTTGGGTCTAAAAGTTTCCCGCCCAATCCCCACCATGCCTTTTTTTTCCCCAATTTGTTGTGGCACCTTAAAAATTGCGTTTTAAAAAAAATTGCTTGCTGTGCTCTTGTTGGGGGACACAATGGCATTGTGTCGTTTGTGGAGCGCTTTTTACAGATATATCTTACTCTCGGCAGCCCCCTTGAAATATATTCCTGCGTACGCCACTGGTGCGCATGACATCATACCACCACTGTCACATTCATTTACTTCATTATTATGTGCTTCGTTGAGAAGTGAGGCCTGTTTCAAAGTCATTGATTACCGCACAATTCGCCTTATACTGACCAATCAAAATCCATTTTGCAAGTAAAAAGCATCTTCCTGGAACAGGATTTAACCCCAGTAGAATCATATTACAACTTGCAAGCAAACTTTATAATATGCATTCAATTGGGGGGGGTGAAGTCTGGGGGGTGTTATGACCTAAATATGACATAGCTCATAAGATAAAACTTATTACTTGTAGCTTTTCCCTTCCCTCTCGGATACGCCACTGACTCCCATAATGGCGACCTTCATGGAAAATATATGACATAATATTAATAAATAAACACATACTATTTGGGGCAGATGTGACAAATACAACGATAATAGTGTTGAATTACCTGTGACCAAGAAATGAGTTTTTTTTTAAATTTGTATCTTTGATAAATATTTTGCGTTATACGATTTTCTTCAAATTGACGGTTCGAGGAGAGAATGTACCATTATTTAAAAATAACAGAATGCAAGATATGAAAGAAGTAACTGATTCCCGGTAAAATTAGCGCGCGAGTGTCACACATTCTCTAACCACGCACACTCATGGTAGTAATTTAATATTCCCTCACACACTCCAATTACGCCATACAGATTCATACCTTATGAATCTCTAATATGATGTGTATGTCTATGCTTTCTATGTATATATATGTTATTCAGGGGCGGCTCGTGTATAGGTGCACAGGTGCACGTGCACCCCAAATATTTGCGCGAACTAAATTCCAAATTTAAGGTTCGAAGCCAATCTCGTAATATTCCCAATAAATCGTTGGATGGTTTGTGTGGATATTTTGGGCTGGCCCCGAGCAAGGCATATTCGGCAAAAGTTCATTCTGCAGTAAGTGCTGCCGCTGGGGGATGACACTCTGAGTGTGCACACATTTTTAACGTGGTTTTAACACGGAAAGGCCGGCAGAACAAGCCTCAGGTTGTCTTTTGTTATACAACGTCTGGTATAGCTGGGTTTTGTGCACGTGCACAAGGGTCAAAACCGTTACTTCCATTCAAACGCCTTGGTATTGTGCTCGCGCCATTCATTCACCCCCACTCTCTGGTCACTGTCAGTAGCCAGTGAAAGTTGTTCTCGGACAGGGTTGGTGAAGTGAGATCAACAGCAGTTTTCAAGTGAGCGAAAAGTGTTAAATATATTTTCGTGCCGTCAAGTGAAAATTACTATATATATGACTTCGTTAATTAGCGATCTAAAATAAACAGTTTTTTTAAAACGATACGATGTGATGTTTGAGGCGCGTGTCGGAGGAGATGGAGACTGGAGAGACATTATTCGGGTATGTAATATTTTAATCAAGCATATAATAATAATTTTTTGGATGGTTTTCTATAATTAACAATTACATATAGGGAGTTTTTCCCGACCAATAAATTCGAAATATATACTCTAAAGTCGTTTTCGGGTACTTCAGACCATTAATGTCTGAAAAAAATTTCGCCTCCGGCGGCTGGGGCTGCGCCCCAGACCCCTTTGTTTCCCGCAGAATGACTTCGAAATTATGTGCACCCCCACATAATAACTCACGAGCCGCCCCTGATGTTATTTATAAGGTTATTTTAGCAGTCCTATAGGCACCGAGCGTTCATACAACTAGCGCCATCCGTGGACGAATCCGGAACAACTTGACTGAATGATCGTCTTCCTTGCGCACTTTCCTATGCTATTAGCTCACATGTCAGAGTGAATTATTTTAGTTTTTACTGTATTGCAGGACTATAATGGATGTTGAGAATGTGTAGGATAGTCAGGAAGTCCTGTTGCATTGTTGGCTGTTAAAATTGAATCGCCAACACAGAAAAATATGTTATATTTTACAGTTTTCCTGGCAGACCCCATGAGAGGGAATGGCGCGGCAGACTGGTCCAAAAGCAGTGAATGGATAGATAAAAGTTTTTCTGTAACCCTACATTATTTACTAATGCAAACAGTGTATTTATTAGACACAAACCTGAACATTGGCCGATAAGTAATAGCCAATAGTCCTTGGTCCAGCTAGACATATCTGTGGAAGGTCTGAAGTTGTGACTGAGTAGGCCTAATTTCCATCAGACAGTTGACAGATCATGTGGCAGACAGAACCTAGCAGACGAAGTCGTATTGTTTTCATTTTGGTATTTTGCACATGCTAAATTTGAAATTGGGCTCATCATAAATAGACCCTAATTAACCTAGGCCTAGTCCACATTCACTGAAATTGGGGTAGATTTAGATTTTGTATCGCCAGGAAGGCAGCTAGGCCTAGGTAGGGCACCTAGGCGTAGGCCTCTGGCCTAGGAAACTTTTTTGTTTGACCTAGGTCTTATCTCTTTGCCTATACCTGTCAGGACAGTCAGTAGCAAAGATGTCAGTAGTGTCTACTAAATAATGCATTGTTGCCCATGTCACTGGATTCGGTTCTTATACAAAGTAAAGTGGCTAGGGCCAAGGGGTGCAGCTATTTAACCATAGGCCTAGGCCTACAGAAGAATCAACACAAAACCTGACAGAAAGCTGCTCAAACTGTTCTCAAGAAACTAAGCCTCAGAGCCTAGGCATAATTGTAGCATGTAGGGTTTAACTTTATGCCCCTGGGACATTTTTTAATGTAGGTAACTAGGCCTAATGCACTTCAAATCAATTATTCACGAAACATCGGCTTAGACCTTGCTGCGTGTTGTGAGTGAACTTCGTGATATGTTGTGAGTGTTTGGGTATTTATTTCCTATTCTAGTGATATCTTCGTTGACTTGTTATTACACTGAAATCACGATTCTCTGTCTTATTTCACGTGTCAGGCAGGGTTTTGTCTCTAAAAGCTCTGGATAGGGGCTAGTCAAGTTGTGAATCGTTTGGAATTGCAAACAAAAACATCCACTTTTAATCATGATATTTAGCAACTAAAACTATTTTTGTAATGGTGTTTTAGGCCTATACTTTTTCAGAAAAACGATAATAAGATAAGAAGCGATTGTTTGTTTT
The DNA here is from genome assembly GCA_024449915.1 of Sweltsa coloradensis. Classification (NCBI taxonomy): domain Eukaryota; kingdom Metazoa; phylum Arthropoda; class Insecta; order Plecoptera; family Chloroperlidae; genus Sweltsa; species Sweltsa coloradensis. The sequence continues at coordinate 1,333 of JAMZAV010013088.1, read as the reverse complement.
CATATAATTACTGCATGAACCTTCTGAAAACCACATTTAATAACACAATTCGCGTTGTTATAGTCATTACAGCAATGTCAAATTCTACATGTGATTCAGTCAACTTGTTCCCCCCAGTGGCCCAGTCCCCCAATGGCTATAACAACGCGAATTGTGTTATAAAATGTGGTTTTCAGAAGGTTCATGCAGTATATGAAAACAAACAATCGCTTCCTTATCTTATTATCGTTTTTCTGAAAGAGTATAGGCCTAAAACACCATTACAAAAATAGTTTTAGTTGCTAAATATCATGTTTAAAATTGGATGTTTTTGTTTGCAATTCCAAACGATTCAAAAATTGACTAGCCCCTATCCAGAGCTTTTAGAGACAAAACCCTGCCTGACACGTGAAATCCCTTACCAAAATTATAAGCAGTCAAAGATTTGCCATAACGTTGTCAAAAGGTTGTTACAGCGCTGAAACATAGTCAAAGGATGAGAAGACTAAGTTTTGGATGGTATTAAAAAACCATTCCCAAATAGTAGTCTAAAGTATCTACACCAAAACATTACCTAAACATCGCTAAAAACATAGTGTAAAACATAGTCACACAATTCGCTAAAAAATAGTCAAATGATAGTTGAAAGAATCTTCCCCAAAACATTGACCAAATCATTGCTAAAACCCCGTAAAACATTGCATATTCATCGTCTCGCACATTGCAAAAACATAGTGAAATAATAGTTGAAAATATCCATTCATTGAAACACCGTGGAAACATCGTGGAAACATAGTCATATAACCAAGTAGTAAAAACATCATCAAAGGTAGTTTTACAGTAGTATATCCATCTCCAGAACATATTAGTGTAATCATAGCCGAGGACGTCTTCAAAGGGAAGGGATTATTATTCAAAATAATCAGTATTGTGAACTAGTCAAAAGTTTAACTAAAACTATAACTGTGAGTTTAATTCAACATTTTATAATAATATATGGTATTAATAATTTACATTTTTAAAATTTTTACTGTTGATTTTTTAAAAAATTTTCATAGAAAAATTTCACATTCGAATTTCATATATTATATAATGAAAGCTGCATTTGACTAGTTCAGTAACCAAGATGGATACTGTTTGTTGATGGTTTGTTGCTGTTGCTGTCCTGACTTCTTCGAGAGAAAACCTGTGCATGTATTTCCCTACGCATATTGGCCCAAATATGTAAGTATTTTTTACTGTTCACTAAGTGTAAATCCTTGTTTTTGCTCCCATATTGCCAGGTGGTGGATTGCTCAACCCAAATCCTAGCCTAGGGAGTGGCACATTAACCTGCCTCACAGGGTGGGCCCCC
>JAMZAV010013087.1:0-16699 GCA_024449915.1 Sweltsa coloradensis | reverse complement strand
AAGCCACCGCATGACCTCCGCTTAGTTTCAGCAGCATGATTAAAAACTCCCGCAGAACAAAACCAAAAGGTGAGCATAGGCAATCGTCGTCGGTGACACTAACACTTGCCCTTGACTACCTCAACGATGACGATGATAATGACAAAGACGATGACGACCACGACGTGAGAATCCCCCTTTTCCTCCCCCTAACCGTGGCTGGTTCTGCTCAGCATGGACCCATATATATATGAACCCATATAGGAGGCTTGTGCCTTGTTCTGACCAGCATGGGCCTGTCCTCCGCACAACCCCTAGGCTGGAGTGGGGCTCACAGTCATATTTTCGTGTTCATTAAAGACCTCCCGACGACGACGACAATGTCAACACGAACTATGACAATTATAGACAATGACTCATTGGCTCTTTAGCCTTGTGGTTAGAGCTCTGTTTCCAATGATGACGGTCCAGGGTTCAATTCCTGCTTTAGACAGCAACGACACCTTCTTCGTTATTTTCCATCTTAATTAATTTAGTTTTTTTTATAAACTTATCAATCATCAAAAGCTCTCAAACGAACAATAAATTAAATCAATTTACTTACAATATCACAGGCGGCGTAATATATAAATAGCGAGCTGGTGTCTGCCGTTGTAAGCTTGCTTTTACTACACCCAGGCAATCGTAAGAGGCGATTTAAGAGACGAGAAGTCCATCTCGCAATCATAAGTTATAGGACGTAGGGGAGTATGTAACTCCCCGCCACAAGAGGCGAGCTCTGGCCGGCCTTGTGACAAACATCCCCCATGATAACGGCTGGTTCTGTCAAACACGGTTGTATCTCTGTTACATCCCTCAGTCTAGAGTGGTGCATTATGAACAACGGTTGACGCGCCCTTATACCAGATAAACGTTCGAAAATTTGTATAACCACAGCAAACCTCTTTTATTTATTACCTTGTTTGCAATAATTATGTACTCACGATAATATTCTTGCCATTATCAAAGTAAACTCATGTTACTAAACAATGTCTCCTGCGAATTCCCTTGTTAATAAGCTTAAGAACATAAGGCGTCGCACAGTAACCTATTCGGTTGAGGCGCCCTAGATCCTCATGTCGTCGATACATGCAACATTAGGGCTGTTAACTATATCGGACTCAGGTCTGTTTGATTTAGTGTCGGATTTCCGTTTACGAAATCAAGGAACAATTATCATGAACATCAAAGGTTTACTTTGGTTTTCACAGATGGCTCCATGATTGATTCAAGGTTGGAAGTACTTTTTGAGAAGAAAGGCTTACGATTTACACGCCCATATTCCCAAACACTTTCTACTTAAAATAACTGACCATTATTTAATGTCTCCGTCCCCCGTCTGGGCCCGGAATAGAATTGGACCAGAGCATGGCTCAGCTAAGCGGAAGAGGCGACTAAAGAGACCAATTCAATCGTGTACACGGCGAATATAAAGTACCATAATAATATGGACTTAGTAACAGAGTGAATGTTTAAATACAACAATTATGCTAATTAAAAAAGGCTATTCATGAGAAAGAAACATCTCGCAAACATCAAATAGTAAGAACTCTCCGAAACTAAGGCGAGATCTGGCAATTGTTGTCGGGGACGCCTCTCCTTTCCCTTTACGAGCTCCCCGTCGACGATGAGTCGATGACAACGACATAACGAACGATGACAAGGACGATGACGACCACGACGTGAGAACCCCCCTGTCCTCCCCTTACCCGTGGCTGGTTCTGACCAGCATGGGCCCCTCAACCCCATATCCCCTAGGCTAGAGTGAAGCCTTTTGACCTAACGGTCGACGCGCCCTTAATCCCATAATTTTCTTTCTTTTACGAACCTAGAAAACAATAAAACCATCAAACACACCACAAACTTATTTCATTTACTTACAATACCATGGCGCGTAATATGACTCAACCGGTTGAAACGCCCTATAGTTTCTCACGTCGTCGTCATAATCTTCGCATTAATTTTCTTGAACGGTTGACGCGCCCTTCATCCAAATAAACTTTACTCATGGAATTACCCATAACAAAGATAACATAATTCATGTTATCATCAAACATACCATTACATCATTTCATTTAATTGGATGACCGAAGCAAAGACTTCAATTTCACTAACCCCCCCCCCCCCCCCGCTTCCCTAAAAAAATAAGATCGGGATACATTTTTCTTTCTCTTTTTCTTCTTTTATTGTCTGTTTGTTCGCGCTGTACCGGGCAAACGGCATATGCGATCGTGATGAAAATTTGAGGAGACCTTCGAAATCTCTGAACTAGACCTGCCACGTTTTTTATTCGTATTTATTCACTTTCTCTGCGAAGAGTCTAAGTGAATAAAAAATCTATCTATCTTTAATTGTTAACAGTAACAAAACCGTCTTAAATAAACTCATCTAGACAACGTTTGTCGCGTCCTTAATCCAAATAAACAAAACAAACAAGAGAAAAGTCCACCTCGCAAACATCTGCTTGTAAGATGGGTAGAATATTACTCCTCGAATCTAGAGTCAAGCTTTGGTAATCGTCGTCGGGGGCCTTGCCCCCTTCTCTTGACGACCACTCGACGACGATGATAACAATGACACCACGAACGATGACAAAGAAAATGACGACCGATACGGGAAAACTCCCCCTTTCCTCTCTTTTCCCGTGGCTGGTTCTGACCAGCATGGACTCTTCCTCCCCATATCCCCAAGACTAGAGTGGTGCATTATGTCCTAACAGTTCACGCGTCCTTAATCCAAATAAACAATACAAACAAGAGAAAAAGTCCAAACCCGCAAACACCTGCTTACTCCTCGAATCTAGAGGCGAGTTCTGGTAGTCGTCGTCGGGGACCTTGCCCCCTTCTCTTGATGACCCCTCGACGACGATGACAACAATGACACAACGAACGATGACAAAAAATGACGACCAAAACGTGAGAACTCCCCCTTTCCTCTCTTTTCCTGTGGCTGGTTCTGACCAGCATGGGCTCCTCCTCCCTATATCCCCTAGGCTAGAGTGGTGCATTATGACCTAACGGTTAACGCGCCCTTAATCCAAATAATCAAAAAATAAACAAAACGCCCAAAATTCCTTAAACCGAACATCAGGTTGTGACCAGCAAGATAATTTTTTAAGGGTACGTACGCAATGAAAATCAAATCCATTCCTAACCGTCCAGCAAATCAGGATATATTTATTGATAAATTTAAGACAATTTGATAACAATCTGACAGTTTAATCTTATAGAATTTGATGTGCCAAAAGTTTTTAATTTTTCTTAATTCAATAACCCTCCCTGGTTTACACCAGACGAGATTATTATATGCGACTTTGTCGTTTTGATAATTAATGACTCTACTTGCGTTAGTATATTCAAAATTGTGGCCTTCTGTGGCCTGACACAGTGATAACAGAGTTACAAGATCAGAACAAAAGACTTCAGGAGAACATTACATTTATAGAGTTAGTCTACGAGAATGGCAAAAGGCTGATAAGGGTACTTTAAGCGTTCATTATAACTTCTTGAATCTAGAGGCGAGCTCTGGCGGTCGTCTGGAAACTTTCCCCTGCCCTTTGACTACCTCCCCGACGACGATGACAATGACAACACGGACCCTGACCCAGACGCAAACGACTACGACGTATGGGAACCACCATTCCATGCCCTCCCCATACCCTCCCTTGCCCACTGTTCTTTGCCTAAGCCCAGCCTGATTTCGTCACATTCCACAGAACCTCCCCCGTCCCGACCATGGTCAAGCTACTGCCCCGGCCCCTTGTCCCCGGCCACCTACCACCATCACCCACCCTTGTTTGTGGCTGATTCTGACCAGTACAAGCCTGTCCACCCCGCGTCATCCCGCGTAACCCCTTACGTTCCTCCCTTTTGAAACAATATATAGAGTTATTAATTAACTAATAATCTACATTATCGCAGGCGGCGCAATTAACCTGACGGTAGTAATGACCTTAAATCTTATAAATTTCAACAATAACTTTTCCGTTATTTATTTATTGCTATTCAAATAATATTTGTTTTACTTTTTGTTATTATTTTCATCTAAATTTCCTATTCCTTTAAATCTTAAAAACAATTAAATTATCAAACACACCATAAATTCATTTCATTTACTTTCAATATCACAGGCGGCGCAACAAGACCTAACCGGTTGAAGCGCCCTAGTTTCTCACGTCGTCGTTTCTTTGTTTTCATTATCTTCTTGTGGACATCGTCTGTGAAAGAGAACAGACAAACTAGACTCTCTTCTTTTCGTCTATGCCAGTGGTTCCCAAACTGTGGTACGCGTACCCCCAGGGGAACGCGGGGAGTTTCCAGGGGGTACGTGACAAAGTCCAGCACAACAAAACATTATTTGTTACTGTATCATCAAAGTCAAGTATATTTGTTAAAGCTACTTACTTGTAAAGAACATATTAATGCTGTCTGTCCATAGCAATAGTTTCTCACGTCGTCGTGTATCGTTCGGCCTATCTCATTTCGCATTGTCGTCGTCTCACAAACTGGCACCGTCAGAGATATAAAAGCCCCACCCACTCCCCCATACTCTTATGAATCGTTCTGCCTCCCCCTTCATCTCCTACGGTATCTGATAACATTACGATAACCTCGCTAATATCAGCTAGTGTAGGGTAGTATACTCCCCGAAACTAGAGGCGAGCTCTGGCAGTCGTCGTCGGGGACCACTCCCCCTTCCCTTGACGACCTCACCGACGACGACGACCATAAGAGCACGTCGATGACAAATATGATGACTACCGCGACGTGAGAACCCACCATTCCACCCCTTACCCGTGGCTGGTTCTGACCAGCATGGGCCCCTCCTACCCACATCCCTTAGGCTAGAATGGTGCATTGTGAACTAACGGTTGACGCGCCGTTGTTCCAAATAAATAACAAATAAATCTCTTTCAAAGTAATTTATTTATCAAAATTTAATTCACTCAAAAGACATTTCAATTTTTATTCAAACAAATAAATTTCTTTTGCTATTCCTGTCATCTTCATAATTTTACTTTTTAACTATAGGAAAACAATAGGCCTATAATCATCAAACACTTAATATAATATAATATTTGTGGAAAGCCAGTCCAGGGTGCAATTCATGCCGCTCTTCAGGTGGCTATAACTAGGTATGTTGCGGATAGGACAATCGTTACGCCAGGTTTTGATGACGTGACCACACAAAACGTCGAAACATTATTGACCTTGCCTTGATTATTGACCTTGCCCTTTTTCCTAGACGACATCCCCGACGTCGACGACGACAATGTGCATGTGCAATGTGGGTCTAGCTATAGCACGTGCTCGCTTATCAACGCGTCCAACTGAGCGTTTCCTAGTAATTAATTGTTTCCTATGTGTATTCAATTATCTACCTTAATATGCTTTAGGACTAAGTGGTCTTGAAGCATTGGGAACGATGATAAGACGATGACGACCGCGACGTGAGAACCTCCTTCCTTCCCTTATCCGTGGCAGGTTCTGACCAGCATGGGCCCCTCCTCCCCACATCACCTATAGGCTAGAGTGGTGCATTATGACCTAACGGTTGACGAAATAATCCATACATTCCTCCCCCTACCCGTGCTTGGTTCTGACCAGGATGGGCCCCTCCTCCCCACATCACCTATAGGCTAGAGTGGTGCATTATAACCTAACGGTTGACGCGCACTTTATTTAAATAAATCACAAAAACCTTTGTGCCTGCTTATGATAAAAGGCGAGGAAAGTGGAAAAAAACATCTTGCAAACATCTGTTAGTACGTAGGGAAGTATATTACTCGTCAACATTACACGAGCTCTGGAGACTGGCGGTCGTCGTCGGGGTCCTCTTCTCTTTCCCTTGACCCTCCCCGACGACGACGACTGCGACGTGAGAACCCCCCTTCTTATACTCCCTCTTCCCGGGGCTAGCTTTTTTCTGCATGGGCTGCGCCTATGTCGATAATGTGGTTTTTAAAGTAATACATCTCTGCGTATTGAGTTTACGTTTGATGGTAGTTGGCTGCTTGTTCCTCACTTGCAAGGTGGGTCCTCGGAGACATCAGGGTCATAATAGGACACCGGAGACAGCTTTCTGTATTCCTCATTGAAGTTATTTGTTTAACCATATTTAAATCACATCAACACAATTTCATTACACATTTCTTTCTTTAATTTCGCTTTTACATCTATCATTTATTTCTTGTATAAACTTAGAAATCAACATAATCATATAGCGTTCCATATTCTTATTTCTTAATCATACAATATCACATGCGGCACAATATGACCTAACCACAGTGGCGGAACTAGGAGCCCGCAGTGCCCGCAACTGTGGGCGGGCCTAGGACGTTTAGGGTGCCCGTTACAAAAAAAATCAGCAAAAAAACAGTATTTCACCCTGTTTGTAAAATGTTGTATTTGTTTTCGTTGCTCAAATGACCGTTTTGTGAATCTAGCGGTTTGAAGATGAAATCTAGCGGATATTTAGGAACTTTTAGCGTCCACAACACAACTCATATAAAAACTACATTATTTTGGTATTGCATTTAGCCTACAACTTTTTTCTAAAACGCACCAAACGCATTCTAAAAACCTGATTTTCAAATTTTTCACCTGCGGTGCTATTGTTGAATGCCCCCTAATCCCCCCGTGATTGGTCCCTATAATACCCTCGAGATATTATATATCCCGCACGGGATGAAAAGCCTGAATTCAACACTGAGCCTATGTATGTATGTATCTGCTAGGGGGGCCCCATAGAAATTTTGCGGGCGGGCCCATGAAACGAAGTTCCGCCACTGTCTAACCGGTTGAAGTGCCCTAGTTCCTCACATTTTCCTAAGAAGAACTTTACCCAGATTACTATGATAAAATAAATATTGTTTACTCTGCAAATTGTAAAAGGCGAGGAACGAGATAAAGTCCATCCTGCTATCATCAGCTATAGTTTGCAAGGGAGTTTTTATCATCCCTAAACTAGAGGCGAGCTCTGGACGGCGATGTGACAAACATCCCCCTTGCTAATGGCTGGTTTGGTCGAGCATGGTCGTATCTTTGGTCAAGTTGCAACAACCGTCAGCTCCTACAGTTACTGGTGGTTACTGTTTTCGTAGCTTTTTTAGAAGGGCGACTACCATTACGATGTGAGAACTCCCCCTCTTAACCAGAGAAACGGTTATTTCCAGATGTGACACATGTGATGTACCTTTAACCGTACATCATATGCTAGCAGAATGTACCAAATATGATGCCTTGCGCACGCAATTTGATCTCTCCCAATCATAAGAGAACTTCTAGCTTATGATACCGGCGACAAACTTTATATATTTCTCATCCAAAGAAATCTATTTAATAAAATTTAATTCACATAATTCACATTTCTATAATTATTTTATTTTTATTCACATTCATAACTTTTGTTTTGCTATTACTATCGCCATCATTATTTTATTTTGCTATATATACACACTTAGAAAATAATCTTATAATCATACACCCCATTAACTCATCTCATCAACTTTCAGTATCACAGGCGGTGCAATATGACCTAACCGGTTGAAGCGCCCTAGTTTCTCACGTCGTCGTTCTACATAGCTCTGCTAATCGCACAAGGCGATTCAAGAGAAAAAGTCCATCTCGCAAAATTCAGCTAGTATGAAGGGTAGTATTTTACTCCCTGAAAATAACGGCGAGCTCTGGCAATCGTCGTCGGGGACCTTGCCCCCTTCCCTTGATGAACCCTCGACGACGATGACGACAATGACATAACGAACGAAGACAAAGACAATGACGACCGCGACGTGAGAATCTTTCCTACAACTACCTATGGCTGGTTCTCACCAGCATGGGCCCCTCATCCTCATATCCCCTAGAATAAAGTGGTGCATTATGAACTAACGGTTATCGCGCCCTTAATCCAAGTAAACAATATAATCATCACATCAACACATTTCAGCTTTTATTCAAATAACTAATTTCACATTTGCTATTTCTATCATCTCCGCCGTTTTCTTTTGTTTTATGTAGTAAGAAAACAATATAATCTTCAAACACACCATACACTTATTTCATTAACTCAATATCAGAGGCGGCGCAATTTGACCTAACCGGTTGAATCGTTAGTTATAGTTAAGTTACTTATGTTCAAGTTTACCGAGTTAATAAGGGTAGTACATTGCACCCCATTACCTCCAGGCAAGAGTGCCGTATTATGAGTTATGACCTAAAAGTTGACGCGCCCTTAATCCAGATAAACCCAAAAGTCTACATGGAGCGGCCTTCTATAAGTCACGTCTGGGCCCAGAGCATGGCCCTGCTAATTGTAGAAGGCGAGGAAAGAGGAAAAGTCCATCTTGCAAACATCAGTTAGTATGTAATCGAGTATTCCTGGGTGTATCAGTATTCGGGCTGTCTCGTGTTCGATAACCGCCATGGGCAATCCTGACTTCAAGCATTACCGGGGTTTCTTCGGTCGTTGATTAGAATGCATGCAAGGGATTGAGTCCTCTTAAACATGCCCTCTGACATTCCCTAATCGCTCACAGTTATATTATAACACCCCGTCTGGGCCCGGGGTAGAATTGGCCCAGAGCATGGCTCTGCTGCTTATCTTATAAGGCGAGGAAAAAGATTGCTCATCTCGCAAACAGAAGCTCCCTAGAACTAGAAGCGAGCTCTGGCAGTCGTTGTTGGAGACCCCTTCCCCTTCCATTGAGACCTCCCCGAAGACGACGACGATGACTAAAATGACAACACGAACGATGACCAAGACGATGAGCCCCGTCTGGGCCCGGGGTAGAATTGGCCCAGAGCATGGCTCTGCTAATCGTGCACACGATTCAAGGTACAAAGTCCACTTTGCGCACATCAGCTAGTAAGAGGGGATAATATAACTCCCCAAATCTAGAGGCGAGCTCTGGCAGTCGTCGTCTGGGACACCCCCTGTCCCTTGACGACCTCCCCGGCGACGATGACAATAGATGAATAAACCGAACATATTTCAAAAGTCAGACGTGTCTTAAAATTAAATTAAACTATCCCGTTCTACGAGTGTATCATATGATAACGGTGAAAAACTTTCTTATTCTATCGTTTAAAGTAATTTATTTAACTAAATTTCATCCTCATCGGCCACGTTTAATTTGTTTACAAATGAATAATTTAACTTTTACTAAAAGTGTCATCTCCATCATATTCTTTTCTTTTATAAATTAAGAAAACAATATTATCAAGGCAGCAGATATTCGTTGCAGTACTGTTCCATCCATTCAGATGTATAATGCAACTAAAATTCAGAGCTTTAATGTAACCGTCCTGATGGTCTAGTGGTTAAGACGCCTGTCTGGAATGCGGGAGATCCGTGGTTCGATTCCCGGTTGGGGCGGACTTTTTTAATTTCTGAATTGTAGAAAATAATAACACTATAAACTCATATCATTAACATTTAATATTCCAGGTGGCGCAATATGGCCTAACCGGTTGAAGCGCCCTAGTTTCTCACGTCGTCGTCGTAAAGTTATGTTTATATGGTTACTTTGAAGAGTTGGGTTTCAAAATGTGTTGTTGTTGATTATGAAAGTTTATGAGATAAGTTAATGGTGTGTTTGATAAATAGATTATTTTCTAAGTGTATAAATAACAAAATAAAATGATAATGAAAGTAATAGCAAAATAAAAGTTATGTATGTAATTAAAAATAAAAAAATTAAAGAAATGTGTATGATGTGAATTAAATTTTGGTAAATAGATGACTAAGGATGAGAAATCAAATTGCGCGCGCAAGCCATCATATTTGGTACATTCTGCTAGCATATGATGTACGGTTAAAGGTACATCACATGTTTCACATGGAAATAACCTTTTCCCTGGTTAGGGGTTTTCTCACGTCGTGGTCGTCATCGTCTTTGTCATCGTTTGTGTTGTCATTCTCGTCGTCGTCGTCGTCGAAGAGGTCGTCAACGGAAGGGGAAGGGTTCTCCGACGACGATTGCAAGAGCTCGCCTCTATTTTCGGGGAGTAAAATACTACCCTTCATATACTAGCTGGTGTTTGCGTGGTGGACTTTTTCCCCCGGGCCCAGACGGGGGTAATGGAAATAAATAAATAAAGAATATATATGTATAATGTGAATCATACGTTGTTAAATAAATAACTTACAATGGAAAAATTAGAAAGTTTTTTTCGTTATCATAAGTTAAGATAGAAATTCATCGTATGATTGCATTTAGGCGATCAAATTGCATGTGCATTTCATCATATTTTGTTCATTCTGCTTACATAAGATTGGATTATTTAGATTAAGGGCGCGTCAACCGTATAATCATATAGCAATTCACCTTAGGGAATGTCAAGTGGAAAGTCCTATGCTAACCAGAAAAAGACAAAGGTATTGGTTAGGGGGTACGGGAGGGGGTCATAGAAGCTGTCAATGTTTGTGATGTCATGGTCGTCGTCGTTTTTAAATGTTGATTTGTTTATTTAATTATATTTTATTATTTATTAATTTGGAGGTCATAATGCACCACTCTAGCATAAGGGATATGGGAGAAGGAGCCCATGCTGGTCAGAACCAGCCACGGGTAAGGGTGGAAGGGAGGTTTCTCACGTCGCGGTCGTCATCGTCTTTGTCATCGTTCGTTAAATCATTGTCATCGTCGTCGGGAGGTCGTCAAGGGAAGGGGGAGGTGTCGCCGACGACAAAAGCTAGAGCTCGCCTCTAGTATAGGGGAGTAATATACTACCCTCTTAATAGCTGATGTTTGAGAGGTAGACATTTTCTTTTGAATCGCCTTTTATTATTAGCAGAGTCATGCTCTGGGCCAATTATACCCAGGGCCCAGACGGAGTAAAATGTTTATTTGGAGAAGGGGGCGTCAACCGTTAGGTAATAATCTACCACTAAGGCCTAGGGGATAGGGGAAGAGGGGCCAATGCTGCATAGAAAGACCCAGCCACGGGTATAAGGGGAGGAATGATGGAAGGGTTCTCACGTCACGGTCGTCATCGTCTTTGTCATAGTTCTAATTGTCATTATCGTCATCGTAGGATAGGTCGTCAAGGAAAGGGGAAAGGTTTCCCTTCGTTGACTGCCAGAGCTCGCCTCTAGTTTCACGGTGTAATATACTCCCCTCTTACTAGCTGACGTTTGTGAGGTAGACGTGAAATAAATTTGGATAAACAAATTAGTTCGAATGAGTAGTTTGGAAAGTTTGTCGCTGTTAAATTCTTCACATATGATTGGGAGAGATCGATTGCAAGTGCAAGGCATCACATATTTTGTATAACTTATTCTGCTAGGGTTTATTTGGATTAAGGACGCGTCAACCGTTAGGTCATAATGCAACACTCTAATCTGGAGGTGAGGGGGGGGAAGAAGTGTCCATGCTGGTCAGAACCTGCCACGGGTAAGGGGAGGAAAGGGGGCTCTCAAGTCGTGGTCGTCATTGTCTTTGTCATCGTTCGTGGTTTCAATGTCGTCATCGTCGTCGAGGGTTCGTCAAGGGAAGGGGGCAAGGTCCCCGACGACGATTGCCAGAGCTCGTCTCTATTTTCGGGGAGTAAAATACAACCCTTCATACTAGCTGATGTTAGCGAGGTGGACTTTATCTCTTGAATCGCCTTTTACGATTAGCAAAGCCATGCTCTGGGCCAATTCTAACCCGGGCCCAGACGGGGATTAAACATTATTTTTATAATTTGTCTTGTTTATTGATATTTTGTGAGTTCCTTTATGAACGATGTGCACGTCCATGGATTGTAATAAGATAAGGATACAAGTCGCTAGACAGGGTCGAGCCAGCGACCTTAGTTTCAAACTCCAATGACAAGACCGAGCTTCTAGCTGACTTCAGCGCTCACCTGAGATTCGCTCTGTGTTGCCTTCAACTAAACTTTTACTTTTACGTTTCTACAGATTTTCGTTCATGACTTTGAAAGAAAAACTGTTAAAATCACCGTCAATTCAAAAGAGAGCTCAAAGTTTGGTCGGCGCAAACTTTCTGAAAGTCCGTTGGTATCGCCGGTGGATCTCAGTCTGCGCGGAATCAATGGCCAGCAGCTTCGCCGGATGTAAAATACACCTTGAGATTAAACTTGTAAACGATTTTATTTGAAACATTCACGTCGTCGTCGTCGCCCTTTACTTGCCTCGTGTCTTGTTCTGATCCGCATTTGACTTTCTACCCCACATCCCCTTAGGAGTGGTGAATTATGACCTTACGGTTGATGCGCCCTGGTCTTAAATAGGCCGTTTCGCGAACGCTCTTTCCAGTCGCGTGGATGGATGAGCTTTTTTTGGAATATTTCTGTCCAATGATTACGTTTTTATGTGGAATCTCCTTACGTTTTCTATAGTTACTTGATGTTACTTGTTCATTATACACCTGTAAAAGGCTTATATTAAAACCTTCATTTCAAAGAATTTAAACCAACTTTTTCAACTTTTTCTTTCAAGAAGCACTACATCACCATAATCTTTATGTCAATGTAAAATATGAACGTTGTAGCCCCACCCGTTTGGTCAAAATCGGCCCAAATATCAGGAAAATATCGTGTTAAAAACCGGAGAAAAAATCGTAAAAGTACGATTTCTATAAGAAATATTTTTTCAAATGTCTCTAAAATCATAACATATATGGTTTTAGTGATTTTTAACGCTCCTTCAAAGTTTAATCATTATCGGAGTAGCCGTTTACCAAATATTACGAAAATATCGCACTAAAAATCTGAAAAATCGTAAAAGTACGATATTTATGAGAAATATTTCTTAGATTTTACCCAAAAACAATGCAGTTCTAAGTTCAGAGATTTCGAAGGTCCCCTCCAATTTTCATCAAGATCGCATATGCCTTTTAACCGGTAGAGAGCGAACAAACAGACAAAAAAACTAACAAAAACAAAACACCCGAGCTATTTTTCTTGCGGCTACGTAAGTAAGAAACAAACTAAAAAACACAGCAAAGTCAAATTGAAGTCTTCGCTTCGCTCATCCAACAAACAAATCATGTATTATACCCAAGTAGAACACCAACGATTTGCCGACGTAGTTCCGACGATTACATTACCGGAGGATCGACGTGGGGTACCGCCGTCGGAAAGTAGTAGCTAAGACCCACGGCCCTGCATCGGTATAACGTCGTCACCCGCCTCTACACCGCCGGTAATCCATCCATAATCCAACTGCACTAGTCCGCCTTTCCGATGGCGGAACTACGTCGGTTAATCGTTGGTGGTTAGCTTGGTCTAAGGTGGGTAGGCGTAGGTTAAAAGCCGGTTCTAAGGTGGGAAGGCGTAGGAGAAGCGCAGGTTCTAAGGTGGGAAAACGTAGGATAAACGCTGGTTTTAAGGTGGGAAGACGTAGGATGACAGCAGGTTCTAAGGTGGGAAGGCAAGGCTAGGATGACAGCAGGTTCTAAGGTGGGAAGGCGAAGGATGAGAGCCGGTTTTAAGGTGGGAAGGCAAGGCTAGGATGAGAGCCGGTTTTGAGGTGGGAAGACGTAGGATGACAGTAGGTTCTAAAATCACACTAATATCCATCTAAATGTTTTAATTTAACCACTATTGGTGACTTAAATATGCACTCTTTGATTCATCTCATAAATACGTTTAATTATTATCATTAAATAAAGCACATTACTGTTTAATATTTCCCATAATAAGTCACAAAAAATGATTAAAATTAAGTGTTTGATTTAAGTCATATTTTAAGCAACACTTATAGTCGTTTTATGAAGATTGTTTTGCTGAGCTGGAAACAAAATATACTAAAAATGAAGTGATTTTAAAAATACTTCAACATAATAATAATTTTTGTCATTCAAAATTAATAATGGCCTGTAAAGGTAAAAATTCAAGCATACAATAAGAAAAGTAGGCCTACATTTAACATATACATGAAATTATAATATATAAATTATATTGAATTGTTCTCCCTTCCCAGGGACATCATCAGCGTGTTACCCGGCATATCTTTTCTGCACATAAAATAAAATACAATTAGGCCTAAAAGATATTTTTAGGTCGATGTCTTTAGTTGTAACATTAGAAGTAAATATAAATTGTCAAAGTCATACATATACATACACACACACACACACACATACATACATACATACATACATACATCATACATACATACATGCATGCATACATACATACATACATAAGTCATTTTAAAGAACCTGAGTCGATTAGATCTTTAAAATGACTTTATTACAATAAAACATAACAATAGATATAACAGTTAAATATGCCAACACCGTGTAACTTCATAGATTCGTTACAAACATTATCTCAAACACATGATAAATCAAAGGTGTGCCCATTTGCACAGGTAACTTAATATTGTGACTTCATTAAATGCAAAAACACTGAATTTACTTTTAAGATATTATCCAATCAATAGTTAGATTTACAATTTAAAACATATTTATTTTCTCCAACACCTAAGTAATATTTATAATTTGATTAACTTACAAGTCTCAAGTATCATCTTCTTCTACTGCTATCGGCTCTTCGTCTGGTTTCTTACTCTCCTTACCCTACCGATTTTCAGCTCTTTTATACTCTAACTCGTTCACTAATTAGATCATTTGATGTAACTTTTCTAGATCTTTCTCTCTGTTTCCATTGGCTGAGACGATTGTGCGTGGCCTTGAGTGCCAACCTGTACCAGCTACTACCTAATGTGTTTACGTCTTAAACTTCCAAGAAATGCGTAATAATGATATTTAAATGACACTCGTACCTCCTCGCGACATCGCGGGCAATGTGAGTCATGCAACATTAGGCTAACTTATATAAGTTGTTTACGCACTTTGGCTTCACCTTGTGTAATCGTCTTTCTTCCGGAATATTCTACATGTTAATATTACCTGATTCAATCCAATACTAAGATTCACATTTTAGAACATATTAATACAGAGATAAAAATCCGCTCTACTACAATTTCTTCCCAGTCTGTCTACAATGCTAACAAATAGTTGAAACTTCAAATATAGCCTATCATTTCCCACCTTTTTAAGAATATTATAGGGCCTAAAGGCTGTGGCCAAACTTCACATTATGTAGTAAGCTGTTAGACACTGTGTGCTTTAGGCCTCTGGCTTCAACACAACAGTAGGCTAAGGTACACAGTACACACACAATAATGTGCGGTTACAGTGAATAGTCCAATGATTTGTATATTTGCCTCCCCGGGTAAAAAAATACTACTAGGCTAGTACTTAATTTTTTTTAAAGGAATAATAATGCATAGCCTAAGCCTACAGCCTAGCCTACTGTTATTTCAATAGACTTTCCAGTTTTCCGAGTTATTATTCCCTAATTTCCTATCCGAACACAATCACCAAGCTACAAACATATTTCAATCAGACTAGACCGAAACTTGTAATTGCCAAGTAGTAGCCCATTCAAAATTCACAATTCTCCAATCAAATTAAGGGAAAGTTCAAATAACATGAAGTACCCGGTACTAATACAATTCCAAATAAATTTAAAAAATGATCTAATTGTGCTTGTATTATGCAAATAGGCCTATGAAGTTTTTAGCATATGCTCGGAAAATGCTCGTGCTCGAGAATATTCTCCAAAAGAAAATGATCAAGCATTTTAGGCCTACATCACTAATTGTATAGTACTAGGAAGCTTCGCAAACGCTTTTTTAGGCGCGTTGTTGGATGAGCGTATGTTTTTTTAAACGAAAAAAGTGTAAAATTGCGATTTTCATAAGAAATTATTTTTCGATTGCGCTCAAATTTTACACAAATAAGCCCTATATAAATTCATAAAATTAAGGTTCTGAGAAAATATCATTACAATCGGATAAAGCATGTAGATGTTATAAATCGAAGATATTTGTTTTAAAATGAAAAAAGCGTAAAATTGCGATTTTTATAAGAAATTATTTTTCGATTACGCTCAAATTTCACACCAACATTAATTTATAAAATTAAGGTTCTGTGAAAAAATCATTACACTCGGATAAAGCATGTAGGTGTTATAAGTCGAAGAAATTTTTTAAAAATCGAAAAAAATCGTAAAATTGCGATTTAGGCCTAAATGAGAAATAATTTTTTGATTGCGCTCAAAAACGTGGCAGTTCTAAGTTCAGAGATTTTGAAGGCCTCCATACAATTTCATCGCAATTGGAGTATCGGTTTAGCCGGAATCGTGTGGACAAACACACAAAAATACAAAAAAAAAGGAAAAAAAACATTCCGGATTTTTTTTTCCAGTGTAGTGAAATGGAATCTTCGCTTCGCTCATCCAATTACTGGATCGTGCAAGTGATTTACTATAGCCTATACCATTATGGTGACCCACTATTTCCGGGGGGGGGGGGGAGAGGGGAATGGTGCATTCTATTTTGTGTCAATACTAATCAAAGATAAATACGGTACCTACCAATGAATTATCATCTTAAGTTAGCTAACATAGGCCTACCTCACTTAGGGTAATTTAAAAATAGTTTGAAAAAATAATTGAATAAACCACAAATATAGCTATTCACATGACCCACCATTATGGTTACCATATATGCACTGGATACCATAATATAGGTCTATGGTGACACACTATTGACCTTAGTTGGCAGTCATATGGGTCGGGGATACAAACCAAAACAAAATACCCAATTAAATATAGTTCAGTTCAGTTCAGTTTGAGTGCAATAAAACATTTACTTTTGCTTGTTT
>JAMZAV010013086.1:0-12587 GCA_024449915.1 Sweltsa coloradensis | reverse complement strand
GGTAGTCATTCTTAATTGAAAAGTCGTGTCATAGCTAATTACTACCTAATTAGTTATTGTCCAACGTTAAAAGAGCGTTGTTTTTGTTTAAAAATTATGGAAAAAATGTCAATTTAGAATTGCATATTTCGGTATTATTATAATTAAGTAAACATTGTATTTTAGCGGTTTTAATTTAATTTTGACTGGATTAGTGGATCATAGTGCACGGAAGAAGCTTTGAGCATGCTGTTGTCTTCATAATATAAAGGGTACCGTACTTATAAATGCAAACTCCATTACTCCCCCGTAATTTATAAATGATCTTTGTACATATTGAATGGTCTACTTGAATAGTGATGTACTTGCTGTAACTCGGTAGTATTACTTGTATTTCTCTGTGCCTGGCAGATTTTAGTACGTTCCGTCTGAAAGTTCACATATTTCCCCGAGTAGGTAATGAAACTGTGCGATGTTTTGTTCGACTTCGAGGCAGTGGCTGCAAACTTCACCCACCGAGCTCTCAAGCTAGGGTGCACTTCCATTAGTAGGATTGCCTGCAACTCCGGACCGTACACCCACAGCAATGTACACTTGCCCAGGGCGGCCACCGTCCGTACTGTACACACCATTAACAAAAACACAATTATGAAACGACGATTCGTAGAATGTCTAGCTGCAATTTGCAATAGTTGTTACACAGTAAAACACGTTACATGGAACTGCACTAAAGCAATGAGCTGAAACCATATTGTTATAAGAGGGTAACCCCCCCCCCCAGTTTGGACCAGGGGGGGCAAAACTAATACGAGTTAAATATTAATCCCAGAATTTCCGTAGTAAATATGCACATAAACTCATACAATTCGACAGTCACCTTGGTAAAACGAATATGTTTGCCTGTATGCTTCGTATTAGTATTAGTAGTTTTAGGGCGCTTTAAGGGGAATCTATCGCGAAATTGACAATGTTTTAACTGTTTCCTTTGTATAAATAACAATTAGTTAAATTGTTAGCTGTTAGCTAAGATTATTCGCGCCTCCAAGATAAAACAATTTCTATATGTGTGAGTTACCACCATGTATACTTCTTTCCAGTGGGAGGAACATAAGGGGTTACGCGGGGGGGCAAGGGGCTTCGTCATTACATAAAAAATTAGGTTGAAAATTTTCTAAAGGGGCTACTTCACGTTCATTTTGAGTTTTTTAGATCGCAGATAGTGCTGTAAAACATCGTTTACAAAGTCTGAGTGCAGTTAAAACATTACAAAATAACTGTAGTATGGTGACATTTTTTCCGGTGGCTGTGGCTTTGCCCCGGCCCCCAGACCCCTGCTTCCGCCCACAAAATCTGCTAGTAAATTTGCACCCCTCCCCCAACTTTAAAAATGTTCCTACGCGCCTGTGTGTGTACGTAAAGCGTAGGCCCCTATATTTTATTTAAGTATAATTTTCATTTTATTTAAGACAATCCACAAAATAAGTGTCTCTAAACTAGATTTTTTCTTTTGTGATTGTTTAGTTTTCAGAATATCAAATAACTCTAAAATATCCTGATCATTTAGATAAAGCTCAGAAAGAAGCTTCGTGTCCCGGTTGTAAGTTTTGCACTAGTTCCGCCAGAAGACAGCGGTACATGTCTAAACAATGATTGCAACGTTACATTGTGTAAACTGTGAAGGTTGTCGTTGTTTTTCCCCCCAAAAGAGAAACTCATTAGAAATGTT
The DNA here is from genome assembly GCA_024449915.1 of Sweltsa coloradensis. Lineage (NCBI taxonomy): Eukaryota > Metazoa > Arthropoda > Insecta > Plecoptera > Chloroperlidae > Sweltsa > Sweltsa coloradensis. Next base: position 10,882 of record JAMZAV010013086.1, on the reverse strand, counting down.
TTTCACGGGTTACACAAACTATAGTTATTTGAGAATTCGTTGAACTGGACTGAGCTGGTCTGAACGTGGGACGGGCGTAGCGGTTTTTTTAACGACCAGAGCAACGGGAACACTCTTCAAATGAAAACTACATTTCGCAATCCGATCAATAACCGTGTGTAATTATTTCCAAAACACGATTTAGAACAGTGTCGGTAGGGGATGCGAAACACTTACAGATGTAATGGGACTATCACTTTTACTAATGCTGCATGATAGTCATGCACACTCAAATTTTTTACTACAAAGGTACAAAAAGGATAACTTGGCAGAAAACCATTTTGTAACTGAGTGGGAACTCTAAAGTGTGTATTTATTTTCATTTACTTACAATTAGATATAAAATAGAATAAATACTAGAAGGAATACCAATCAAAACCCGGGCAAAGATAAAACTGAACTCCAGTAGGTTATGTGAGTGTGAGCTTCTGTTTAGTACAACTTGTGTTTAGTTGGTATATTGGTTATTGGTGCAGAGTCAAAACTGCGCACAACTAATAAATGCTAAGTTATTTCAACAGAGTCCATTGTAAAAGAAATTAATTTAACTATCTTGGTTGAAAACCCAAAGCACAGATAACAGAGTACATGTGCCCAAAGTCTAGTTATAAGTTTAAAGTCGAAATGAATATGGACGCGGTAGTTGTCCTAGAAGTCGCCCCCCCCCCCCCCCCCCCGCCAGGGCTACTCGAGCCACTGCGGCGAAACACTGACCTAGTCTTGAACCGCCTCTACATTGTTCTTTTGCCCCGTTGAAAATTTTAACGGCAACTCGAGTTTTTCATCCCGGACTGAGTTCGAAAGCGGTTCTGCCATATTAGGCGTCTTCAGGTCTGGCTGATACATCTTATATGAAATCTCTGCATGTCGGCTGGATGCTGCTTCTCAAGTGCATGTGTCATGGCGGTGCCCAGCCAGCCAAGGAAGAACATCATGGGATCACCCTCGCTTCTGGTGGGTATAACGGGGTCGAATTACGAAGCTTACAATCACATTTACATATTTAATTCAATACCCACGCTATATTTGACTCAAACGTTTAAATTTGATGGTTTTACCTTTATCAAATTTGCAATCCCTGCTTTAATTTTGATATTATGACACAATCTATGGCCTAGGGCAGTTATTACACGAAAAAGCAATTAGTCGTACTGCTTCAAACCAACCCCACAGATTTATCTTTACCAGGTGGAAAGCTTCCAGGAAACACAGTGGCGTAGCAACATTTCTGGGCCCCCCCCGCGACTTGCGTGGAAAGCTGGGGTCTGGGGCGAAGCCCTAGCCGCCGGAGCATTTACACCGGGAGGTGAAATTTTTTTGGCCCTACATTATGTTTGATGGCCTAAAACGCGATTTCGTTGACATCCCTAAAAACATTTATTTACTAAAACCATTATGTTATATTAATAAAAATAATAATATCAACACCAATAATGATAAATGAAATCACCCCAGAAAATACACATTTTTAAACTTGCATACATTTACGTACACACACCAATCAACAAATCTAACGACAAAAACAACAGTGGATGGATTACTTTCACACTTTTATAATAATAAAAAAAATAATCACTTGCCTAATTATGATAATACTGACTATTTTGATGATGTTGATTAAAATAAGTGTGAAATCATAGGATCATTGAAGTGTGAATGATATGTCAATGAACTTGCATGCCATCATCGAAACATTCCTCTGTCAGACAACAGAAGGGTTGTCATGTTTTATTAGTGTAATGGTCTAATTGACCGCGTTAAATACTATGTGAAATGAGATTTCTCTGAAAAGGCATTTTGTAAATATTCCCGTTCAAAAGATCTGGAATAGGAATCTTACTAATACGACCAGTTCTCTATAAAATTAAAAAAAGATTGACAGAACTGACAGTAGTCGTGTCACAGATGATTGGCCATGTTCAACTCGGGTGATTTGACAAATTGTGCAAATTGTTTAGAGGTGTGCATTTTTGAAGTTGATATGTGTAAAAATTGGTTATCACGGTTCATTCTTCTCTATTGTCCAACTTGAACTAATGCGTTTTTTTTTTACAAAAGATGTAATTTTGGGGGTAAGTTCTGCAAGAGATTTTTTACTTCAAAATTCATTTCGAAAGATGAAGGGGCCCTCCGCAGCCTGACAGGGGCCCCGAGGCCCTGTCAGGCCAGGGCCCCCCCCGCAGTCGCGGGGGGTGCGGGGGCGGTTGCTACGCCACTGAGGAAACAAATCAAAAGCTCGTGTTTCCCGAGCTTTGAAAGTGGGACGAACTAAAGCGCATCCTGAAAGCACTTGTCAAACGTCAACCACGTGGCTTGCAAGTGTAAGTGCATCTGTGGCTTCTCAGACGAGAGCAAATGATGCCAGTGTAGAGAGGATTTTAAAAATTTATAAAGCGTGCATAATGGTATCGCCTCCAAACGCACAGCGATAAGAGTAGTCTTATCAACTCCAATCGAAATTTTATCAAAGTATATTCCTATATACCAGTGAGTTGAAATTATGAATGACATTCGAATTCGGCCTGCATGGAGAAGATGCCTTACGCAACTATATAAGTAATAAAAACGAATACGGGCATCAATTTAACATAATTGAATTTTGTTCATCTCCCTTGTATAAGCAGTCCCTCATGTAGGCTTTTTTTAGAGCTATTTGATTGGTTACGATGCGGTGGTATTGTTTATGGTATTAAGTGAAATATTATTTTTCGAGCAGGTGTTATACATTATATAGGCATACAATAAATTGTACTATTATAATTATTATGCCAGGCAATGATCGTCAAGAGTCAAGAGAGACGATAGGAGTCAACTTCAGGCCCAAACAGAACCGGGAGTTGTAAGCCTACTCGGGACCGGGAGTTGTAAGCCTACTCGGGTTTCTTACTTTGAAAGGAAAAAAGTTGACATTAATCTACATTTTTTACTTCGTTATTTAATTGCACGTAGTCGAGGGGGGGGTAAAAAGCTCAATCTGTCAGGGGCAGCTCGAGCCGGTCCAGGCAGGTTCAAGGCATCAATCTTGGGATGGAGCAGGAGTTTCCCCCTTCCTTCCTCTATACCGGGGAAACGTTTTACTGGGACGACCCGGAATAAACATATCCGCATGGCCAGAGTGTCCAGGTGCGCGGAATAGAAGGAATGGGTTCAAACTTGGACATGAAAGTTTGTCGTGGTCCTCACTCACGCGGGAGATCAACCAGCCAGACAAGGTATAAGTTTCAGAGTATTTCTCAGTCCAGCAGAAATCAATATTCAATTACCGGCACCAACTTTTTCTCCGCATCTTCAATGTTAGAACGAGAGACTTTTCTACACCGTTTGAGAGAGAGACCAAAAAAACACCCATCTTTGTATGACGACACCGAAGAATCTGTGCATTTGATTGATTACACAATTGATTATTATTAAATTAAATATTAAATGATTTTGAATTTAATTAAAATGTACAAAACTTTAGATATTTTTTCACCATGCTATTTTTGGATGAGCGTAGCGAGCGAGGCGAAAACTTCAATTTCACTGACCCCTCAAAAAATTACGCTCCAATGTTTGTTTGTTTGTTTGTTTTTGTTTGTTTTTTTGTCTGTTTGTTCGCACGATTCCGGGCAAACGGCATAAGCGATCTTGATGAAAATTTGACAGGACCTTCGAAATCTCTGAACTTAGACGTGCCACGTTTTTGGGTACAATCGAAGAAATATTTCTCATGAATATCGCACTTTTTCGATTTTTAGTGCAATATTTTCGTGACATTTGGGCCGATTCTGACCAAACGGGTGGGGCTACAAAGTTCATATTTTACATGGACATTAAGGTTATGGTGATGTAGTACCTTGTTAAAAAAAAAGTTGAAAAAGGTAAACAGAACCCATAAAATAAACGTACTTTTACGATTTTTTTCGATTTTTAGTGTGATATTTTCGTGACATTTGGGCCGATTCTGACCAAACGGGTGGGGCTACAACGTTCATATTTCACATTAACATTAAGGTTATGGTGATGTAGTACCTTTTGAAAGAAAAAGTTGAAAAAGTTAGCCAGAATCCATAGAATAAAGGTTTTGATATGAGTTTTTTTGAGGTTTATAACAACAATTAACAAGTAACATTTGAAACTCGACAACAATCACCTACATTGCAAATTCACAAATCACTTGCAAAGGAAAAGTGGTCCCACGCAAACTAAAAACTTACAAAAACGCTCATCCATCAACGCGGCGGGACTTTAGCGTTTTCCTAGTTTTAATCAAAACAACTTATAAAACGTAGATGCTTCATCATTGCAGTGCAGGAATTGCTATGCACTTTTATAACTCCAAAGTGTCTCTATAGAAACTTACAACTACTATTGTAAGTCTGAAGTAGTCTTATGGTTATCCGCCCCTCGAATATAATGTGGGACCACCACGAACTGTTCAGCATCTCATGGTCTTCAGGTTGTACTAGGTACACGCGACTGTCAAGTGTCAACCCCTTCCGTTTCACCTCTGCGGCTGTACTTGGTCGGGGTCAGGGTGGATGTGGATAAGAACGTTTCCACCTCCTGCCCCGTAACGTGAACATCACGAAACACCATCACTCAACACAAGCCAAGTTGGACACTTTATACGGTTTATTCAAGAGGCAAAAACTAGAGACAAGGAAATGGAAATAAACAGTTTCTAGATACTTCCATCTTCCAATGAAACATGCAAGATGCCATGCACATTTCCATTTGACTATGACCTTAACACAACATTAATTACGTTAGTATCCGTGAGAAATGCAATTATCCCCAGTATCATTGGAGAAAGAGCTAATAATCTTTTTCAATCCCGTGCATAATGAGCAAGTTTATTACATAAGAGTGCAGTGCAGTGTTTTCAAATGAGGTATTTCTAGAATAAACCGATATCAGTAATTACTTTAGGGGACACGTTTCACATTGCATTGTAATCGAACATGCACACTTCATTAGGATTGGAGATATTGATCAAATTGTGGTTTGAATTGTTCTATTTGTAATTATTACCAATTGCATATTAATATTATCAATTACAGTGAGAGAGAACAAACTTTGTTTTGCCAATTGAACCGATATTATACTATATTCGAGAAGATATTGATTGGTTGATCATGAATTGGAATTAGGGGCATTTTGCACAACGTACTAATATAACTATATTAACTATTCAAACCTATTAATATTAAGTATAGAACATCCAATGCTATTACTAAGAAGTGAGAAATCCTCAAACTCTACGACCCCAAACTACGAAAATCAGTTATAAAATGTAATTCTCAATATTTTATGGCACAATAGGGAACTAGCCTTGGTCTCAAATTCACGTTTTTCATTTTTATTATTTTATAGAACACAGTTAAATAAACTTCACAAATGAACGATTTTTTTAAAAAATCATCCGTGGTTACTACGGGGGTACAAAGTTATAGGGTTTTGAAGCCCCGCGCAAACGCTCGTTCTTGGTTTAACTGCGTTACGTAGCTTGCAGCATGCTCATCGTTGTAGTTTGTATAAATACTACAACAACAACAACAAAAGCTCGACGAGCGGCCGTGCGCGGCAGCGAAGCCTAGAGGCAATCCAGTGGACCGTGCTCATCAATAATCGGACTATTTTGACAACAACACGAACGATGACAAAGATGACGACCATGTGATTTTGACAGTGCGTCTACCCGACCTTGACTAGAAAGCGATTTATTTCTCATTGGTGGGAAAGAGCCACTGGTTATTTCTCTATGGTACAGTCTTCAAGGCTGCGCTAGGCTAGGCCCTACGCCCTAGGCTGTGTCTTTGCCCTAGGTTAGGTAAACCAATTCTATAAAATGTCCATTTGGATGCCCTAGACACAGCCTAGCCTAGGTAGGGCTAGGCCGAGGCATTTCCTGTATCCTTAGCCAAGTTTTTTTAGGTTGATGATGATGATATCATTTATATCATTGATGTTTGGTAGGACTTTAGATTTTATATTTAAATATGCGCCTAGACCTGGGCGTAGTGATAGGCCTACCTCGGCCCTAGGTCCTAAGGGCCTAGGTCTACCAAGAGGGCAAAGGCTACCACTGTAGAAACACCGGAGAAGATCATTTTATACACGTGCCAAAAGAACCAAACGACAAACAAGGCAAAAAGAATTGTTCAAAGCTGCAGCACGAGAATGTTTTGAGGAGGACGCCCCCTCTACAAATTCACTCTACTGTTGTGAAGACCACTTTGATGCAAGTAAATATTATTGGTCTACTAGCTTTTTAATTCACAAGTGAATTTCCTATAAGCTTCTGTTAGGCTCCGGCCAAATATTCTCGCAGCAAAATTTGCCTTGGGATTATAAGTCTAGGGCCTAAACCTAAGAGGCGTTTTCTCGCATGGGAGAATGTCACAAATTCATTTTTTTTTTAATATTTCCCCGCGAGAAAATGAGTTACGTATTGGTCCTAGGCTTATAATAATCCCGAGGTAAATTAGAAGCTCATAGGAAACTAACCTGCGAAATAAAAAAGTACTAGGTAGACCAATTAATATCATTTACATACATGAAAGTGGTATTCACAACGGTAAAGTGAATTTGCAGCGGTAGGCTAGAGGCCCTACGACTCCTTGACATATTCTCGTCTTGTTGCGTCTAACCATTATTTTCACCTGTTTAGTTTTTTTTAGCACATATATAAATACTTTCTCCGGTGTTTCTAGAGTGGTGTTTAAACACATCGGTACCTTACACCTTTTATAAAGCGCCATTTCTTTTAAATTCAATCAAAAGGATCATTGAGAAACGATAGCAGGAATGACAGCGGGCGCAGTGACGGCAACTGTCTGCTAGGTGTGTTTGACCCACCGCCGACTGGATGGTAGAATATCTACCATTTATATCTAGATAGCGGTGCGCCTTTGGGTCTGCGCTAGGCTGCGGTCAGCAGTCTGACGTCACACTACTTTTCGTGTTGTCTTTTGGCGGGAAGCCAGATTCAAATTTCAGCGTTAAATATTGAGAAAAGTATTAACCTTAGACAAAAAAAAACTTTTATGTTATTTTTTTTTAGATGTTATCTTTAACATATTCGATTTCTGGAATGAAGGCTAGTTCCCTATTGGTTCAAGTTTCCATTGACAGTGAAAGAATATCCCATGAGGAGGCTTTTGAAGCCAGGGGGAAAATACTAATAGACGCAAAAAGGTGCAAGTGCTGTAGTTCAAGACCAACGTCAACGTCCATCGGTTCCAATGTTAGTGTAGCTATCTCCAGGCCACTCATGAGCGACTCGAGGGTGATAATATTACAAATAATTCTCCTAGGAAACTCTCGGCCTCGCGCGTCAAACCCACAAGCGCGTTATCTTCCACTATCAGAGAGTGAGCTCGCACAAACATCGCCGTCTTCACCGCCACAATGTGCTCGGCCAGCCGGTGATTACTGGAGGTGGAGTGAAACCACGTGACTGAGAGGGGGATGACGTCACGGGTTCGACCCTCTAACCACGTTCCATTCCGTTACATCCATTTTCTTCCAAAAACATTTTTCTCTCCATTTTTTAATAAGTAATTAAAATGAGAAATTTTAGAAAACGTAGTCAATCAAGTATAATGAGTAGTTTATCGGTGTGTGCTAGCAAAACGTAGTAACTTTAGAAAAAATGGTAGATTTTAAGTTAGTTCTGTTTATGTGTTCCAAACTTTGGGGGGCCTTTTCTCACGATAAAACCGAAAAGGACCTTTGATTGGCATGCGGTTTTTGTTTGCGTTTATCCCTTCATGGATACAAATAATGTTTGTGACCTTGTGGGTCAAGAGGTTGGGGCATCAACATCTCGAGGGGAAATTTCTATCAACTAAGTAAACACACCAAACAAAACCCCGGACGGGGTAGTAAATAGTTTCTGAAAAATAAAATTTGAACGCATTTCTTTTTTCCTTCTTCGACAAACTGATGATTACGTATTTGCGCTCGTATACTTTGCATGGGTACTGGTACTCCCGACCCCGTTATCGTGGATCGTTCTAATTAGGTACAATAAAAGACTGTCAAATACCAGCACCACGCTCGGAGTCAGAGCTCGTATAACTGAACGCACCTCCCAGGTGACGGGCGCTATCTGAATCACAGAGCGACACAGTGCTGAGTGGTCGCCGCCCGAGGCTCTGCCCCCCCCCCCCTGAATACTTCCGAGCATGGATCGTTAATTAAACAGGCGCCCATCATTTAGCGTGAGTGAGGCGGGTGAAGCCACTCAGCGGCGAAGAAGGTAGATGAAATGTTTCACCAATTTATCTCAGAGTTGAGTGATAAAGTTCGCAAAGCTTCTTATAAAGTGACGTCTCGAGACGGTCGGAGAGTTTGATTCGGACGGGAGAGTTTTCGACCAGAGTTGGAACTGATTTCAGAACGTTCCTTCGTTCACTTCCACTTTGACACATAGATTCTAGTTTCTTACAAATCCTCTCCTCGAAAGTCAATCCATCTTCATATATAGCAGAGCGAGACCAAGACAAAATGTGCACGCATCAGACTACTACAATGTGTCACAACTCACAATACACCGACAGTGTTGGCTCGAGCGCGCGACTCTGATTCGGGAGGTCCCGGGTTCAAATCCCGTCGAGACCGGCAATCCTGACTGAAGGTTTTTCCGAGGTTTTCCTCAGTTGTTAATGCGAATGCAAGGGATTGAGTCCTCTTTAAACAGCCCTCGGACATCCCTTCACCATTGTCCTATCCGCAACCGCAACACCTAGTTGAAGAGGGTATAATTGCACCCTGGGCAGGCATTCCCACAAAAATAATGATTATTATAATGTCACAATATACACATTAGAGTAGTGTATATAAATCGCAATGGGAAAGTACTGATCTGTAAAAAAATTTGCTAAACTACAGTGAAACCACTCCCTTTTCAATCTCTCCTCTCCCCCCCCCCCCCCTTTCACCCATTGTTTTTGTAGATTATGCCTATTCCCGATAAAGAATGACCCCTTTCTAACCAACTTAGTGATCAGTGATCACAGAGGAGTTTTTCGTATTTTGACGAAACAGCTCGATCCCCAAGAATGTCGAGAGCCCTTTCTGTTTTGACACAACGCGTAGTTCGGACTCCTAGTCTCGTGTCCTCGGTCGAGTGCAGATGTCAGATTCCGAGCTCGAACCCCCGCCCTCCTGTCTAGCATCCCAGCTTGAGATTCCTGTACACGCTCCTCGTAACATCAAACCTGGTCTCGCATTACAAGCAGAGATTGTGTTGCTGCAGCCGCGCCCACGCTGTGATAACTAGAGCAACACGAGCTCACAGTGCGGATTCTTCTCCAATGGAACTTGGGGGACAAGGGCAAAATAGGCAGAGTAAAGTAAAGACCTCCCACACAGTGGCGGGTCCAGGATGGTCGGGGATTGCCCCCCCCCCCCGAAATCCTAGCTCAAATATTATATTCTGCAAATCATCTAAGTTTACGCAAAAAAAGTAAACAATTCACTTATTTATTAATTGTTCTGTTTTTCGTTCAGCAAGGTCTTCTAAAATACATAAAAACCACTTCAAAAACATGTACTTTTCAAAAATTGAGAGTTTGAAGAGAGGAGTAATATCCGAATCGTTGGTCACAGTGCGTTGACGACGGTTAGTGTGTGATCCCTCGGCTGCGGAGGTTATAGCAGGGTTACATTAGCAGGACCGACTGCGAGACTTACTCGGGAGGACCCGGGTTCAAATCCCGTCGAGACCGGCAATACTGAATGAAGGTTTTCCCGAGGTTTTCCTCAGTCGATGATGCGAATGCAAATCTGTACGACAAGGACGGTAACTACTTCTTCCTGGAGCTGAACCCCAGACTACAAGTGAAACATCCCTGCACGGAGATGTGTTCTTAGTACAATCCTCTCACTTTATAAGATGGATGTGGGACATCAGGGACGAACACGTCAAACAAGGGATTGAGTCCTCGGACATTCCCTGCCCAACACCCTGTAACAGATCATGCACCATGTCACTGGATGGAATGTGTCCTGAGAGGCCGGATGTGTGTGACGATCCTTGGGTGGCCCAGAGGGTGCAAGCTCGAGGGGGAGGTTGGCGCCAACACATGTTGTGTAGGGCACGCCAGTCTTTTGCGAGCAGCCTCCAGGTTACGACCTGTAGTGCTTCCATAGTACTATTATATTTGTATTGTGTAGTGAGACTTTGTAGTCTAATAAATTCATATTATCTCCGGATAATTGAGTCTAGTAATTATATTAACCCTTCTATCCCCGCCAGGCGTGTGAGAGGGTATAACCCGTATCCCTAGTAACCTAGTTGAAGAGGGCCACACCGGGTATAGTTCTGATGACAAGGGATTGGGTCCTCGGACATTCCCTGCCCAACACCCGTATCCCTAGTAACCTAGTTGAAGAGGGTCACACGGGTATAGTTCTGATGACAAGGGATTGGGTCCTCGGGACATTCCTGCCAACACCCGTATCCCTAGTAACCTAGTTGAAGAGGGTCACACCGGGTATAGTTTCTGATGACAAGGGATTGAGTCCTCGGACATTCCCTGCCCAACACCCGTATCCCTAGTAACCTAGTTGAAGAGGGTCACACCGGGTATAGTACCCTACAGCGGGTATCCTACTACATCAGGAGGTTCTACTCTCGTTACATGACCGTGCTGACTTCCTCGGTACCGAGATATTGATTCCTTCCTACGCCGCGCGAGGCCGCGTAAGAAACCTCAGCTTGGCGGACCCGCACCACGTGACACCGCGGAGAGCGGACATTACGCGAGGATTGAATAGTCTGAGGAGGAGGAGAGTTGATTAATAACCTCCTCGCACCTTGGCTGCGCGGTTTCCCAACCGGGAGAAAAGAAGC
>JAMZAV010013084.1:0-32637 GCA_024449915.1 Sweltsa coloradensis | reverse complement strand
GACGGCACCCATCCTGATGATCTCTGGATCCCGGATCATCACTACGGGAGTCCCAAGAATTGGAAGTACCCGCCTAGGCTGTACCCTGTGTTGAAATGTTTGGAACGATGATTCGGGAACAGATGACTTACGTGTTTAGGAACAATATTCATAGATATATAAGCTGAATGCGTGAAGCGTTTTGGATACAACCACATTTTTTTAAATATACCCCAATTCCAACTCTGCCAGGTTGGGTGGAGAGTTTGCTTCACTAACTCAGGATATTTTGGCTTTCTTAGCTGCGGTTAGCCAGAAATGACAACTCTCCAGCCTCCTGACAATCTCCTATATCTGCTGCTTTTTAATCAAGTCCCTCAATTTCTTCCGATCGGCCACCACCTTCCTTTCTAACCTCTACCCAAGATTCGTCTCTCTTCCTTCCATGCTTTTGTTTCATTTATTAAATCCCCTATCCTTACGTTTATTCTTACTTTCTCTTTTCCCTCTAACCTTGCAACTCTCTTCCTTGGTATTTCTTTTCTGATTCATTCTTTTCACGTATTGATTAAGACTATTCCATAGCACTCTTACCGATATTTTGAAAGTCAAACGAACAATGGCTTAATTTGTTGTATGAAAGATGCACTTTAATAAAAATGAAGAAAAAAAACTTTTTTCTGGACGGGACCAAAGCCCATTTTGGCCATTTCTGCAATTTTGGGTTCAATAAGGAAACCTACAGTTCTAGGAGCCATACTTAATTTTAAGCTTTGATTTTTTTCAATACCTTTGTCTCTGTCGTTTGACATAAAGGTAAAATAATTTTCTGAAATAACTTTGATGCACACGATTTTTTTGTCACATGGCACAAATCAGAGTTTTGACCGAAGGACGTTATTTTAGAAATATTATTTTCGCCTTGTGTCAAAGCATAGAGAAAGGTGTGTTTAAAAAAAATCAAAGCGTAAAATTAAGTTTTTGGCCACCTATCTTTGTTGTGTGTGTCTGTGGTTTGTATAAGTTGTTTCCTTATTGCCAAATATTTTGCATATCATGGCCAAATAATGGCTTTTGTCCCTTCCCAAAAAAGGTATTTTTTGCTCCTTTTTAATTAAGTTCATCTTCATCCACCAACTTTAACCATTTTCCTTTGACTTTCAAAATATCGGTAAGACTAAGAGTGCTCTGGAATACCTTCGCGCAACGGTGTTTTGAGGTATCAGGTTTATAGGCGAAAGTTTACCCGAATCTCTTTTATTCGTTGCCCTAAATCGGCCATGAAAACATATTATCATTTATGCAATGAAAGGTGTTCGATTATTTAATAATCTTGACTATGTAAATGTTATAAATAGTTTTATTGACTCAACGTGAGGTCCGTCCGGTTTCTTTCACGACACCTCTTTTTAAACTGTCATGTCCTGTACTTTTAGGCCTACTTCAAGACCACAACTTAAACCCATTTTAAATGTTCTCAATGTTTAGATGTTATAGATTAGAGATACTTGTAAAAATGCTCTTTCTACTTGTTTAGGAATTGTTTTTTACTATACACAAGTAAAATTTTATAAGGTACGATTTTGCGAAAATTAGATATGAGAGTTTACATGTTAGTAATACAACAAAACACAAAACTATAATCATTTTTACAAAAATGGAAACGAGAATTCATTCGATGACTTTGCTTGGGTAAAATAAAATCAACATGGTATAAATAAGAACACCTATCATGTATTTTAAACTTAACCTTAAAGCTGTTGTAAAAGTGTGACCATTATGTCACCGAAGGAATTCCTTTTGAAGGCGAATGGTCCCATCTCAGGTTCCCATAAACGGCAGAGGTTTGACGAAGGGCAGATTGCGCTTATTGAAAAAGTCGAAGGGCCCAGTTCCGATGGCGTAGACAACTAGGACGAGGGTCGAAACCCCAGGAACCCAGTCTAAATACCACTCCATCCTAGAACTAAAATTGTCAATATGCCCTTCAATTGGCAATTGTATCGTTGAGTGAATAATATCGTTACTCCTTTGATCGTAGACGGATCGAACTCGAAGGCGATAAAGAGATAGGTAACCCAGGTTTGGGCCGGCTCAAACACGACACCCGCGAGTTTCGACTGCAGTAGGCTAGGTCTTCCTTTCGTACTTTTCGGGACTACTCCCAAAATTCTTTTTAACATGATAGGATAGACTTTGAATAAAAATTAAACAAATAACATTTTTCTTTCTGGTTATGTTTATTTCTGTTAAAAACTAAATTTCCTTTCCGGGTCCATGGTCCTATTTTCATTTAGTCCCCATTAAACTTCTGGGCGAGTCCTTAAGGTCTCTAACAAATATAATTTCCCGGTCATTTTTCGAGATGTTTCGATCAACGTCCGTAGGCCTGTTTGGGAAAACATGCCATTGCACAAGGATTAGGAAACATTCCGAATGGCAAAAAAGAATCCTGATTTGATGTAGCGACAGTTCGAAAAGTACGAACGCCATTTCCGGCAGAATCGTGGTCATTGTTCCTGTTCTTAATTTAATGTGATAATGACCTTCTTCGTCCGGTCGTTCTCAGAAGATAAGACAAGAAATACGAGATACGTTTATTCTTCATTTTATAATTTTTTTTACAAATATATCTAATCTCTAAGGAGATATGCGAAGTGTTATGTACCTAACCATCCAAACACAGTTGAATTGTAGGTGCATACAAAGTTAAGTTAGGAGACAGGCTAAGTCAGAAAACACCTCATGTGACAACAATAAATAAAATAACGTAATTCCTTAATATAAAACTAAAATTTAAACACGAGAGTGCTACACTTTTAAGAAATTGTATAACAGGGTGCGTAATAGGCTAATATCTGTAATAATATAATGCTATGAAGTATTACACTAAACAGCTAAGAGTAAAAGTGTCAACATCAGTACTAACTTATTGGATGAGCGAAGCGAAAACTTCAATTATATATTCACCTGACCCTCAAAAAATGTAGCTCCAATTTTTTTTCTGTTATTCAGCATCTACCGGGCAACGGCTATGCGATCTGATGAAAATTACAGAGGGGACCGTCGAAATCTCTAAACTTAGACCTGCCCATCGTTTTGGGTACAACCTAATGAATATTTTTTTTATGAATATCGTACTTTTTACCGATTTTGTTCGAAATTTTTTAGTGCGATTATTTTTCGGGGGGGGGGAACATTTGGCCGATTCTGACCAATACGATGGGCTACATTAACGTTCTATTTTACATGGACGTTAAGTAATGGTAATGTATTCTCTTTGAAAGAAAAAGTTACAACAGTTAGCCAGATCCATAGAATAAAGTTTGAATATGAGGTTTTTGAGTTTTTAATTAAATTACAAGTAACAATAGAAACTTGACAACAATCACCACAATGCATTCAAAAAGCACTGCAAAAAAAGTGGATCCTAAGCAAACTAACTTACAAAACGCTCATCCATCACGCAACTAAAAAAGCGTTCACGAAGCGTTCTAGTTTGTACAATCGGGAGGAAGAAATATTTTCTCATGAATCTCGTACTTTTCGATTTTTTTTTACAATTTTTAATGATATTTTTGTGATTTTTGGGCACGATTCTGACCAATGGGTGGGGCTAAAACGTTCTATTTTTCATGGACATTAGATATGGTGATGCAGTGCTTTTGGAAAGAAAAAGTTGAAAATTGTCCAAATTCATATAAATAAAAGTGTTAATTTTATAGCCTTTACAGGTATAAAAATAGCCAAGTAATATCAAGTACTATAGAAACTTACAATAATCACGTAAAATGCGAACAAGAAGAAGTCTTTGGGCTCGATATATTTTACATTCTATTTTAATTGTATTTCTATAGCATTAATACTACTTTATAAACCTATCCTAAGTTTATTGTTCTGTCATTCGAATTTACGGAACGCCTTGACAAGACGACCGGTCGGCTTCGCGGAACGCACCTATGAATCCACTTAGTGTTATTCATCTATATTGTTTATTTTTCATAAGCAAGTAAAAATGTTTAATAAAGTAGGTGGCAGTGTGCGTTATAGGTGACTATTGAATAATAACACTCGGCACTCGCTTGGCTTACCTGCTTTACTGACAGCGTCGGTCGAACTACTGCGCCACTGGCAGACACGATGGGTGCACAAAGCATCTGGGAGTGTCCGCCTAAGTATGACCTTCACCTAATAGTCGACCACTTGACTTGGTTGTCCGAAATCTCTTTGCGGCTAGACAAGCAAACGACGGGAGCGCATGAGACGAGGAGCTCATGCGTAACGCATGAGAAAGATTTCTGGTGTCGCACTTTTGACTTCCGCCACCGACCGGCTAATCCCGACTAATAATGTTCAGACATCATTTACTTAATTAAAAGTGTTTGTCATTAGTGCTGCCTATCTTAAAATATATAGTGTAAACGAGGTTGCGTGCGGTGAAACATGTTGTTTAAGTTACTAAGGAGCGTCGGCAAACGCTTTTTTAGGCGCGTTGTGGGATTGACGTAATTGTTAAAAAACCGAGAAAAGCGTAAATTGCGATTTTCATAAGAACTAATTATTTATTACGCTCACCATTTCACACAAATATTTTAATTCATAAAATTTAAGGTTCTTGAAAAAATTATTACAATCGGATAAAGCATGGAATATTATAATTCAAGAATTAAAAAAAAAAGCGTAAAACTTGTGATTTTCATGAGAATATAGTTTTCGATTACGCTCAATTTCACACAATATATTAGTTCTTAAAATACTGGTTTCTGTGAAAAAAATCATCAAAATCGGATAAAGCATGTAGGTGTTAACAGTCGAAGAATTTTTTTTAAAATAAAAAAATGTCGTAAAATTGCGATTTTTATGAGAAATACTTTTTCGATTGCGTTCAAAAACGTGCAGTTTCTAAGTTCAGAGATTTTTCGAAGGCCCTCCAGAAAACTTATCTCATTGGAGTATCGTTTAGGCCAGAATCGTTGTTAACACACAAATATACAAAATAAGAAAGTGAAGAAAGAAAGAAAAAAGAGAAAGAAAAAAAAACATTCCGTATTTTTTCCTCCATGTAGTGAAATAGTGAATCTTCGCTTTCTCGTCATCCTTAACTATATCAAAAACAATTCAGTGTATAATAGACTGAAAAAATACCACGTCACTTGGAAAATGCATTTGTAAACCCATTTTTATGTGTCAGAAAGAGAGTGCCAAAAGCAACCGGAGGAAATTACTAATCTAATAGGAAAAACGTCTTAGTCCAAGCCGCGTTGTTGGATGAGCGTTAATTGTGCATTGAGCTGCCATGATTGTGTTATGAGGATTTTCTGTTGTTCTGTGCAAAATTATTACAAAGTCGAATAATTTTTTAAATTAATTAAAAAATACTAAATTAACATTATTTTTTATAATTTTTTTATGAATCGTATTTTTAAAAAAGAAAAAAATCGTAAAATTGCGATTTTCATAAGAAATTAATTATTTCGATTGCGCTCAAATTTTACAAAATTATTAAATCTAAATTAAGGTTCTGTGAAAAAATTCATTACAATAGAAATAAAGCATGTAGGTGTTATAAAGTCAAAGACTTTTTTAAAAGAAAACCCTGTAAAATTTTTGATTTTCCTGAGAAATAATTTTTCGATTGCGCTCCAATTTCACGACGATACTTATTCATAAAATTTAAGGTTCTGTGGAAAAAAACATTAAAATCGAATTAAGCATTAGGTGTTATAATCGAAGAAAAATTTAAAAATCGAAAAATTCGTAAAATGGCGATTTTCATGAGAAATAATTTTTGAGGATTGCGCTCAAAAACGTGGCAGTTCTGAGTGTTCGAGATTTCGAAGGTCTCCATAAAATTTCATCGCAATTTGTGAGTATCGGTTTTAGCCGAATCGTGTTTAACAAACACACAATATGACAAACAGAAAAAAAAAGAAAAAAAAAAAAAAAAAAAAAAACATCGCGTATTTTTTTCTCCATGTAGTGAAAATGGAATCTTCGCTTCGCTCGCTACCGCTCGCTACGCTCATCCCAACAACCACGAGGGAATTTTCTTTTCTATAGTCACATTTGTGTCATAATGTTTTAGTTCAGGCACTATGACAGTGCCTAAAAGCCACTGAGGTTAGTATGTGATGTTTGCTATTTCTAGTGAAATGTCGAGTAAAACACATTTTAGAACAAGTGAGGAATGCATTAAAACTCTTTAGTACAAAATTATATAAGCATGGTGTGTTGCAATTTATTGTTTATTCTTTGAGGAAACCGAAAGAAGCGGGAAAATCAGAAGTATAAGTATTTCAAAGGTGTTAATAACCGACAGCGCGTACAAAGGGGGAATGGGGGTAAATTGACCCCCACCCCATTTGCAGTCTGCCCCCCCCCCCCTTTCGAGCCCCCTTTACGAGAACGTAGGTGAACGGAAGTGGCCCGTTTGACCCAGGGTGGACAGGGGGGGTGGCAAAGAACTAACGTGATATAAGGACGTGTCCTGAACTATGTTCTCAGTCCTCAGTCTCATTCTCAGTCTCAGTCCTCGGTCTCAATTACTAGAATGAAAACCGAGGGTGTATTTTCATTACTAGGTTTTCAATCACGTTCTCAGTCTCCGATCGGGACCCTTCGTACATTGCTTTCTGACTCACCGATTTATTGGATGACGTAAAATTGAAGATTGAGACCAGAATAGCCACGTTTTTTCAAGCAATCAGACACGTCCTAAATATCACATACACTCTATACAATTTTTTTCCCCCCCCCCCCCCCCCCGACAGTCCCTTGTAAAACGAATATGTTTGCCTGTATGCTTTCGTCATGTTGTATAACCTTAGTGGTAGACTCTAAATACAAATTGATTATTTTGTTTTATTTAAGACTTTTTACAACTATTCGTCCGAACCTTGTAGGGTTTAATGGCAGGGACAACGCTTGGATATTCCAGAGTGAAGCTCACACGTGGGCGTCAAATGGAATAATTTTTGAAGTTGGGTATATATAATGAACCTTTTATTGGGTCCTCTGCAGCCAACGATGTGCCTAACGACAAAGAATAACAATCAAATTGATAAAATATATTGAAATTAAGATTTAACATTTAACAAACATCTAAATGTTTCTAAAATACAAATGGACCAGTTACCTAGTATGCGTAATAATTTTTTATTTTATTTTAGGGTACATCTAAAACAAGAATAATTTTTGTACTTATTTTGTCTGTATTTTAAAAAAGTATATGGTTTTATAGAAAAAACAATATTATAACGAAAATTACAACGTTGGCATTTTGTTGTGCAGTTAAGTGTTGTGAGTTAGAATGCGGTTGAAATTCAATTTATGATCAGATTCATTACCCCTCGATGACAGGATATAGGAAGTCACATCCTTTGGCAACAGGAAAAAAAAGTAAACGTCAAATGAAGTACCTAAAAAATAAGAAAAAAATTACTTCAGATTGTTTTAAATTGTGGTCATGGTGTGTTTTACGTCTTTTCCACACCCAACCCATGCACAATACGTTCGAACAGGCTATGTTTTAAGCGGTATCCATGTAACAGAGTATTGTGAAATCTGCTTGATAATAATCAAGGATAATACATTTCGTTTAAAAATTATAACGAAGCCAAGCTCTTTAGAGTCTACCTACATGCATCCTGCTAGAGACTGATACACTAGACAATATCTGTACGCGTACAGACGAATATCTTGTGAAAACTTGTAGGTTCAACCAACACTTTGTGATAGTGCAATAATAATATCGGCCTAGGTTCTCCATTAAAAACAAGGACCAGTCCTCTCTATACATGACAATTCTGAAGCAATATTTGTCAGACACTGGAAATTAAGGGAAACATCTTTTGGACTTCAAACTGAACTAAAATCACATATACTTTCTGACACCCTTTTTACCATGTTTTTTTCGATTTCCACTATGTTTTTTTAATGTAATTTTTTGGATTTCACAAATTACTTTATAATATGTCATGCACACTTATATTTGTATATACTTGTTTTTTGTGTTTAGTTTTGGTTATATGTTCTGTTCTCTGTATTTTATTCCCACATTTAGCCATTTTCAGGCTTTGTGGGTTTTTTTGATTATATTCTTGTTAGATTTATTTCTGTATGCAACAGTATTTATTTATTTTGTACAATTTGTTATGTTTATGTATCATGTATGAATTTATGAATCAATCAATTGTGAACCTTAAAAGTACATCTCGAAAGCATGTGAGTTATGATCTTTGAAGGTAGATATGATGTTGAGATATTATCACTTTGGTAAAAAATAAATCTGAGAAGGAACAAGTCTGCGAATTTTATATTGGCAATTGAATCACTATAACAATGCTTTAAGTACAGATTAGTTTTCCACTTGCTCTGGGTCGAATCCCCGACCCAGACCCCACCTCGGCTCCCATGTTGAAGGACTTCCTTGTGCAGAACTATAGGGATCCTTTGTCTTTGATACCACCTCAAGGTTCAAGCGAGATAACAGGCAGTGAAGGCGATCTTAGCCTCCATCAGGCGAACCCTGTTCCTGCATGACAGAAAAAAGCAATATGATGATAGCTTATGTGCCGAGGCTGTCCAATGCACATCTATTGAGGAAAACAATCCGTACTGGCAAATACATAGTCAAACTGTAAACGATTCGTTCTTTCATTACCTTCACCAGCATACCATGCTTATATTCTAGCTAGGTACATTTGTTATTTAGTAATTTACCGGTTAGAGTGGCCAAGCCGATTGATAACTTAAATTATTTTAAAGTTTCAAAATTGCATTTTCTTTTACAAAAATCATGGAATTGGATGCTACTACCAAAAGAAAAATCTCGATAATCAGATAGATTTTGGCAAAAATTTCTTCAACATTGGTTAACCAATTGTAAGCTTGTTTTCAACATTTGATTGAGAATGTGCATGAACACAAACATGTAGAAAGTGAAAGCATAATTTAACTTCACTTATTAATTTCTTTGATAATGCTACATACCCCTGCTGATCGGCAAGGTATAATATCTAAGAATGCTTTGGTTTACTGTCCTCCACAGAAAATCAGTTATATAACTGAGTGGGTAAACTCTAAATACAAATTTTTTTTTATTTTTTTATTTACTTGTAATTTCTCATGGTATGACCTGTTAGTATTTATCCCGAGACCGGGCACTGACAAACCTAGTCCCCACCGTCGCTCCATGGTTCTCGCCCCATTAAAAAATCATTTCTTCAGAGTTTGACCCGTATGGACCCGGGGTAGAATTTGACCGAGAGCGTGGCTCTGCTAATCGTTAAAGGCGATAACAGTTAAAACCATCTTGATAGGGGTAAATATGTTTATAGCCACTTGTGTGGCGATTACGTGGGGAAGTAATTTCATTGATTTAGTATGACATACACAATGTGTTCTCAAATCAAGAAAAATTATGTTTGATAAGAATATTATCAAGTAACAGAATAATAATGTTGAAAAGTACCATAAGGTTAATCTTGCCCTTTTTGATTTGGTTTAACCCCACGTTTATATTATTTACTACAATTCAGAAATTAAAATAGTCTGCCCCAACCGGGACTCAAACCACGGGTCTCCCACATTCCAGGTGAGCGTCTTAAACTACTAACTAGTACAATCAGGACTTGTTACTTTTTAATCTTTGATAAGACGCTCACCTGGAATGTGGGAGACCCGTGGTTCGTATCCCGGTTGGGGCGGACTTTTTTAATTTCTGAATTGAAGTAAATAATAATAATTTCACCTACGGGTATGTTTCCCGACTAACCAAATCGAGAAACCTACGTTTATAGTTTTGCGTCACGGAAAAGGAACATCTGCGATGCTTAAAAGATATATAATGTTGAACGTGCAACAACGAACCTACCAATGCAAGCCCTGGGCCCCAGACCGAACGGCATGTCACGTGAAGGGCCTGATGTTTGTGTTATTCTCCCTGCGCTAATCTCTCGGGGTCAAACTTCATTGGGTTCGGGAAGAACTCGGGGTCTCGGTGGATAGCCATGACTGGAAATCCAATACCTGAAAGTAATATTACAGCACTTGAGATGATCCGCATTAAAAAGAATTAAATACAAAGTCATGAAATTAATTGTATTTAGATGATCTTATCGGTTGGATTAAGTTGAAACGTGGACCGGAAGAACGTTGGATATACAATTTCTCCCAAAACATTTAAAAGTAAAAAACATGTTGATGGACCACCAAAAATCCCGTTTACAACAAAACAATTTTTACCTTGTTTGGAAGAACGTTGGATACACATTTTTTAGCAGTCACTTTTGATTGCCGAAAAACGTTGGTTGTACCGGTACCGGTACCAACAATAATTTCACAGCTCAAATATTTTAGACAAAAAATGTATATATATCCAACATTCTTCCGTATCACGCTTCAGTTCACATAATGTCCTTACCTCACCCTCACCTTCACTTTAATCACTAACCAACAGTGTTGGCTCGAGCGTTAGGCGCGCAACTCTGATTCGGGAGGTCCTGGGTTCAAATCCCGTCAAGATCGGCTCGTCGGAAGGTTACTTCCGAGGTTTTCCTCAGTCGTTAATGCTAATGCAAGGGATTGAGACCTCTTAAACAGCCCTCGGACATCCCTTCACAATTGTCCTATCGGCAAAATACCTAGTTCTGTTAGACACCTATTCGCGACGCGGCGAAATAACCCGAAACTCATACACCTTTGATTTAAGAAAATTATCTTTGGCAACAAGATCAAGTATAGAATAACAATGTTGGAAAGTCAGTACAAGGTTTAAGATAACAAGGCGTGCATGATTTCACCCTGGTTTAGGCTTCCACGAAAACTTATAAAAATTATATGACATAATAAGCATCCTGTTTTGACAACAATACAACACAAAGCCACGTTGTGTAAAGTATATTATATCTTTCAAGTCTTACACTTTTATTCATCCTGTTGACAAGGACCGTGGCGATTCACTTACCATCTCCGACCTTCAAGTGGACAGCTGGACTAGAAGATGTAGCTGCTATGACGTACGGCTTAACACAGTTTCTGTCGGTCATGACAGCAGGTGGGTACATTCGTAGTGTCTCCGAGATCACCATGTCCAAGTACTTCATCTTTTGCATCTGTGAGAAGAAGGGCAGATATAATGATCGTGGTCAAGAGGACGTAGTGTATCAAGATTGTTCTCTACTTATCATCGTCTATTATTAAATATTTATCTTTCAATGAAGACACGTTCTTTATGCCTTGATTATAACCACAATGCACAGCACACATCTAAAGATAAGCAAGGTACCCCTGCAACTTCGCACCAGACCCGGCATCTTGTCTGTAGATTTCATGGATATTGATTCTACTCGCGTTTTAGGATAAGTTATAGCAGACGTTTTCCTATCCTCTCGTTATATAACGATATATGAAAGCTGTTGACATTCTGTGTGGCAATGTATGAAATTAAGAAACAATCCCAATGCTCTCACCCCCTCGGAGTGAGCTTCCCGCCCTGTCTCTGCAGACCTCGTCCATCTCCTCTTGGAGCTCGCCGCTTGATGTCGGTGGGTAGCCAACAAGTGGCCTCGTGAAGCAGAGTAAGGGTAGAGGCTGTACTGAACCCAGCCAGGAGTGACTCTACCCCCTCGTAGGTGAGCTTCCCCCCCTGTCCTCCTGCAGGACATCGTCCATCTCCTGTTGGACTCGCGCCGCTGGATGTCAGGGTGGGTAGCCAACAGGTGGCTCATGAAACACAGCAGTGTCGAAGCTATACTGAAACCAGTCCAGGATGACTTACCCCCTCATAGGTGAGTTCCCCCCTGTCTCCTGCGGACTCGGCCATCTCCTCCTCTTGGACTCGCCGCTGTATGTCGGGTGGATACAGCCAACAGGTGGCTCATAAAGCATAGTAGGGTTCGAGGAGTGTCAAAACCCAGCAGGAAGAACAAGAGAGCGTTCGCCGTGATGTCGTCATCAGAGAGCTCTGGAACATTAAGTATGATTGATTTTTAAAAGTTTCAGTCTAAAATTTGTAATGAATGAAATGGAATGAAGTTTTATGACTACGTTATTTTGTTAAATATTTTTTTAGTCTGAACATCGAAGCACTTGGTTTTATGTAACGACAGATACTATTTTTAATGTCCATGTTTGATCATACTTATTTATTCACATTCCGTAGACCTACCATAGCCCACAGATATTAATTTAAATTTGTTGTTCAAAATTATTGTAATTTTAATAAGTTATGAAGTTTTTAAATTTTGTTGTTTCAAAATTATTGTAATTTTATAGTCTATGAAGTTTTTACTATGCAGAAAGTAATTTTGTATCCAGTGTTAATTTTATTCTGGCCCTATGAAGATTTTTATGTTGGATTGTGCTTCCAAACACAATTAACCCGTTAATTTTGATAATGTTATCATCTTCTTATCTCATTTTTTTGTTTACGCCTTCAAAACGTGTTATTCGCATTTAGCGGCCTGTTTCCATTGCTGCCAACACGCAAATTTAGTTTCGTGGGTTTGTACATTTTTTTTTTTTTTTTTTTTTTTTTTTTTTTTATCCTTTATTTTGTAACCCACGTATTGTTTGTTGGCGAGCCGAGAGCTAACCTAAAAGTTCACCTAGCTTCAAATCATGCTTCAAACTAAAATTTAAATAATTTAAAAATCGTATGGGACATGAAGTTTAAGCAGACCAAGCCAACCCTGTAGCGCCGACACCATCGACCTGCGAACAATGACCACACTAGAGACCCTGACAATCAAGCTGGAATCAAGGTAAGAAAAATAAAATTTGCAGGTACGGGCCTAATAGGGGCTAGGCCTAGCTAGCTAGGCTAGGCACACAATTTATAAAGTTTTAATTTTGTGAAACTGCAGTTGGCCTAGGCTATTTGAAACCATGTGAAACAACCAAATATTCGACTGAATCATCCTGAAAATTCACAGCTAGGCCTAGGCCTAGCCTAGGCGGTACTTCTGTACTTGGAGGGTCCCAACTTTTATGCCGAGGGCCTACACTAACAGAAAGGATTTCGGGGTGCGCTCTTTTCGAAAATATCCTAGAACTAGCGCGGCGCACTGTAGCCAGCGGAAAGTTCGGCTACCGGTAACCTAACGAAAGTAGTTTTGTAACGGAAAGGATTTTGGGTGTGTAGGCCTAGCCTATGTTTTCATTGAAAAAAAATGTTGGGACCCACCAAGTACAGAAGTGCCGCCTAGGCTAGGCCTGCCCTAGTCCTGCGGTCCTGCCCCAGAGCCTTCATCCTCATGCCTAGGCCTAGCCCTAGGCCCTACAGTTTAGGAACTTAAGTGCTTACAATGTAGGCCTAAGTCTAGGCCTTAACAATACGGGTGTAATAAAACCCATTTTTAAAGATCTTAGCGTCCCTCGTTACTTGGAACGATGCATTGCAATGATTGTCAGGCCTTAAGTAAACCGGTAGGCACTATACAGAATTCCAGTAAGTCATTCACAGCAAATTTGGAAGCGTGTCCAAAATCCACAATATTCTGGGCACAACGATTGTGAACATAGCAACATGACAA
Organism: Sweltsa coloradensis; assembly: GCA_024449915.1. Taxonomy (NCBI): domain Eukaryota; kingdom Metazoa; phylum Arthropoda; class Insecta; order Plecoptera; family Chloroperlidae; genus Sweltsa; species Sweltsa coloradensis. The sequence continues at coordinate 19,123 of JAMZAV010013084.1, read as the reverse complement.
CGGGTTGCTGACTTTCAACAATGGTTTGTAGGCGTTTAAAAATAATAAATTGAAGTTAGGACTCTCCTTGTGAAAGTTGTATTCCGTTCCACTAACCCTGTGTTGTTATACTACGTTTGCTGCTCTCACTCATCTAATTAACAATTCCACCTACTGGAGTGTTGTCCGACTAACCCCATAATCGGGAAGACATTAATTTTGGTATGGGAACTGGGAAGCCATAGGCCTTACTCACTGACTGTCTTCTTGCCCTTGTCTTCGGGGCTCGCTGCTTGTAGCCCATCATAAGTGATGTCATTCCTCAGCGTCCCCTTCTGGGCTTGCATGAGCAGGTGATCATGTCTGTTCGCCCAATGTTCTCCCTCTCTCTGGTTTCCATGGTGCCGTGGACGAGGGAGCGGAAGAAGTCGGCGTTTGGCTTGTTTGATGAAGTTAATTTTCATCATCTGATAGTGAAGTTATAAAAGAGAAAATAAATCACCAATGAACCCCAGTAATAATTTTAAAATTTGAAAGACGAAAAGATTTGATTTTGCTGTAGGCTAAAATTTTATTTTAATTACTTACATTATTTACTTTACCTTCATAATCCAGGGAAACCAGAAACCCAAGTGCTTTAGGCCTTGCCTCCTTCCGAAGTCGAAATATTTTTACTCAATTCTGTAGAACCGTTGTTGGGTTCATCTAATGAAATCACAACGAAGCCGAAAGCAGCGGTGGCTATGACGTCGTTCGTGTATCGAGTGAACAAGTCCTTCTTTCCAGAGTCAGTAAACCACTTTGTGTCTGAAACCAACAGATGGTTCCGTAGCGTAACAAATACAAATTGTACTAGCCTACTATTCTTTCTCTGTGGTCATTATGTTGTATGGTTTTTTATTAGGGAATCATAAACTTGCTGACAGCAAAGTGAGTGGCTGAAAGTGACAATCTACTTTTGTTTTTTAAAAGAGTAGTTTTTCCATCTACAGGTTATAACTTATAACTGGACCTTTTTGACCACATGTATTAGTAACTCAATGACATTTAATCATAGCTTTATGGAATGCATGAAATTATGTAGTGGATAAAGGATTTGCATTGATATACATAAACGGTTAGAACTTAACTTTTTTTGCCACTAGCCCCCTAGTGGCAACAATAGTCCTCTAGCCGTATAGCATTTTTACTAGCCCTGCAATCAAATAGGTAGGCCCTACCTAATATTGAGTAAAATTCAATCATACATGCATGTTTTAACTTCACAATATTTGTGCAGGTTTGACGTGTGGGTTGGGAGACTACTATATGAATATATGAACGATTTTCACACAATAAGTTAAGACGATTAGCCTAAATAAAGAGATTCTTATTTGCCGCTTCTTTCATATAATTTTACCATCAGAAAGTCAGTGGTAGGGGTCTATTGCTCAGCGCTTGTGCAACAAAGGGTTGTAAAAGTTACGATTTTCCGTACTAGGTAACCACAACTCCTGAAACGTTGTTTTGGTTCTTGCGCGAAATATTGTGATTTTTATTTTCGAAGCAATCGGGAACTCGTTAAAAGTACTCTCTCTCCCATCATGCTAACTTAAATGTGGATTTCTAACTAGCCCGAGCACGTTACACTACCTTGGACGAGCCGTTAATTTCTACCCCTGATGATAATATATGTGTCGCTATTGATGACTGACATTACACATTGTTTCAAAACATTGCTCAGTTACTACAGAAGTGAAAATGAACAAAAATGATTCAGGTAATAGTAATTTATTAAATTGATTTTATTTTTTTGGGATTTAGTCAATAAGTCCAAAATCGACCATTTTGCGAATTGTTGAATGAACAATTAATATTGCTGACTGGCCATACATCAGACTTATATGCTTCCTGGCTGAACAAATAACTATTTGTTAGTGCCAAAAATATGCCCCGTGTCCTCCTTAAAATTGTCCTCAAACCTCCAGCCAGTCAGCGCACTTTTTCAACCTTTCTAGCCTAAATCGGATGGACACATGAATCTACGAGATTATAATGACCCTTTAAACAAACTGTCTCTGTTCTCTCCCCTCTTCACAAACACAGGATTGTGTAAATGTCAGCTCAAACAGAAGATTTTGGTGGCCATCTCATACCTTAGTTATTGTTTTACCTTTGCACTTTCTTCTCCATGTAATCTTCCACTGCATCCCTATCTCCTGGACCAACAGGAACATAGACTTCATCTACTGAATGAAGGCGGGCTTCGGGTTGTTTGTCGCATGTCCTTCCATCGCTGACTGGAGAGTGAGTTTTTAATTCAATTATGTTGTCATTTAAACATTCAATTTTTCTTAAAAGGCGACTGCTGCTGTGTACAGGCGTTAGGAACTCTTTTTTGAATATGGGAGGAAGATGGTTTAATGATGAGCTGATACACAAGTCATCACATTCACATCTAGGAACACAAGCCCAGATATACTGACTGCTACTCTAGTTTCAAGTTTTATCTGATGTTGAACATTCTAAAGTGGAAAGTATAGGTGGTATTATCTTGTTCTTTCAGATGAAAAATTGGTTAATGTAATAGAAGTTTCAGGGGCGGTAATGCCGCCCCTAGAAATGTAACGCCTTAAGCGGCCCTTACGTCTACCCTGTGCGTGCGCCAGTTCTAATACCGAGAGTTTTCAGACGAAGTCACACCGACTGTCATGGCCAACTTGTGTGGCAAAAATTAACGGTAGCACCATCTAACCACATATTACAAAGGGTGAATTTTATTGAAGATTTCTTTGGCAGTTCAAACCAATCGAATAGGCCTATGCATTCCGAAATGTCTGTTATTAACAAGTTTAACACAGGAAAACAAGTCTAAATTGACGCTCTGATTTTTTTTTCAACAATTAAAAGCTGGGGGACCAACTGTAAAAGCAGGTCTAAGAGCTAGCAAGCTGACTATGTATCTTTGCGAAGCTTTAAAATAGACCTACCGTACCGTTTGTGGTGACAAAAGTAACTGGTATTAAAATTTTATTGGAAAATTTAAGTTAATTGACATTTTGAAATCTTTCAAATTTTTGTAATTCGTGTAGTCGACGAAAATAGGTGATTTCGTTCTGTCCCGCTTATCGTAGCATGTTAAAATTGCATTCTTTGCCCACCTCGGCCCAACGTTAAGTAATACTACTGGCGGCCAACCAAAGGCTTCCTGAAACTCTCGTAATTATATTCCCTTAATGGACAGATGCTAGTAATTTGTCTCGTCAATATACTTTCTGATTTTCAAAGAATTGCAAGTATCGCATAGCATACCGGTGGACTAACATTTTTTGAAGAAAAAAACTGCTTTATTCACAGCATTGTGAACAACTAGATGAAGTTCGAAACCACAATCAATTTTGCGCGGACATGCCACGAATATTAAAAAAATGTGCATAATATAAGTACTTTTTTCAAACTGGTCTACATTTTTTAATACAGTAGATCAGATGATGTTTTGTTGGTGCTTGCTCAGGAAGATAATGAGGACCATGTTCGAAAATAATTTTTTTGCTTCGGCCCCGTTTGTTCACACAAAATATTTATAGTTGACCATTTATAATTATGATTTTTTTTTCCTCTCATTTTAATCAACTCTCGGGGCTTGTCAGGAATAACTGATAAAGGTTGGCCATGCATGTAATTGAAGGATGAAACAAATCCAAAATATGTTTGGTTTCTTGTATTCGAAAGAAAAAAAAAAAGAAAGAGAGAAGGTTGCTAGGCATACTGCCTTTTCGGCATGCTAGTTTTAGTTCCCCCGGGCAAGGAGGTTAAATTGTGAAATGTTTCATCTCTCCCTAAATGATTTCTTTTTGAATGTCTTGGTTCCTTACCTCGCCCGCAAACTTTTTTTCCAAACTTTGGTCCAGCTTTTCTGTAATAACAGTCCTGGGGTCGGTAAGTGCTGAAGTCTTTGACGGAAATCATCCTGTGATCTCCGGGTCCCGTATCTCACGAGGGGGAGTCGGGAACTAAAATCCCTCCCAAGCTGTAGCCCTGTAATGTGAAGATGGACTTTCCCAAAATAAAAATGCTTAAAAAATACTAGGCTGTTTTGGCTAATGCTTTTTCCATTGAAATGAGGGAAAACTTTTATTTTATGGTTTATTATCGGCCCAAAATTTCACGACAATATCGTTAAAAATGGGGAAAAAATTGAAAAAAGTCGATTTCTACGGAAATATTTCTTCAAATGTCTGTAAATCTAACATATAAAATTCAGTAATTTAAAAACGTTCCCAAAAAAGTTTCATCTAGATCGGGAAGCGTTTACCCGGTCGCGGGGCCAAATATCATAAATATCTCTTTAAAAAATAAAATAAAATCGAAAAATACGATAATCATAAAAAATTTTTGATCGTTTTACCCAAAAACTGGAAAGTCTAAGTTCAGAGATTTCGAAGGTCCCTTCAAATTTTCATAAAGATCGAAATATGCCGTTTCCGGGAGAGTCAACAAACGAAAAAAATACAAAAACAAAAAAACCCACAAAACTTTTTTTTTTTTTTGGGGGGGGGGGTCATGAAATTGAAGTCTGTTTTGCTCATCCAACAAAATGAACTAAAATCTCCTAGCCAATTTTGGGGAACCACGGGGGTGGCATGTGCAGTGGGGGGTACAGGGAGTTTAGAAGACCTTCAACATATTAAGAACATTTTAATATTGTTATGAAAAATGCTAGACAGGACGGAGCAAAAATATACTATATGAATATAATGAGACTGAGTACAAAAACTATCTCGTAAAATTTTTATACAATATGAACAATAAAAATTAATAGGGGTTAAGTATGGAAAAATAAATAAAAAACCCGATCCCCCCTTATCTAAAAAATTTGGGGAAATTTAAAAAATTATCTACAACTGGAAAACGCAAAAGCCCCGCCGCGTTGAGGGTGAGCTTTTTAAAAGGGTTTTAGTTTGCGTGGGATATCTTTATTTTTGCAAGTGCTTTTTTTTGCTGCCTACGCATTGTAGGTGAATGTGAAAGTTTCTTTTGTTTCTTGTAAATTTGGTATTTTTTTCCCAAAAAAAACTTGTTTTTAAAAAGCTTTATTTCTATGGATTCTGGCAAATTTTTCCACTTTTTTCTTTCAAAGGTACTATACAAAAACCATAACCTTAATATCCTTATAATAGAACTTTTGTAGCCCCACCCTTTTGGTCAAAATTGGGCCCCAAAGGCACGAAAAATCGCACAAAAAGTAAAAAAAAAACGTATATTAAAAAGCTTTTTTTCTCTCGTTTCGGCAAACTTTTTCAACTTTTTTTTTTCAGAAAGAAATACATCCCCATTACCTTAATGTCCAGGGAAATATGAACTTTGTAGCCCCCCCCGTTTGGTCGAAATTGGCCCAAAAGGGACGAAATATGCACTAAAAATCAAAAAAAATTGTAAAAGTAGATATTCATGAAAAATTTTCTTCGTTGCACCCAAAAACGTGGCAAGTCAAAATTCAAGAAAACGAAGGGTCGTGTCAAATTTTTCATCAAGATCGCATATGCCGTTTGCCCGGTAAGAGGAACAAACAGACGGAAAAAAAACAAAAAAAAAAAAAAAACGGAGCAAATTTTTTGGGGGGGGGTAAAATTAAAGCTTCGTTTCGCTCACCCAAAAAAACTCTTTTTAATTAAATCCAACATGTCCATAGCAGTTTTGATTTCATTTACCCTCTCATAATGGGTAAAAGTCTACGTCCCCCCCGTTCATTTTGGCTTTTGATTAGGATTCCTATTTGGTGTGTGGAAAACTCAAAAAAAAAAGGTCTCCCAAAAAGTTCGCCCGGTGGGGAAAAATTGTTCATGAAGAAAATGTCGTCGTCTTTGGGCAAAAATGTTTAATCTAAAATATATCGCAAATTTAATAATGAATACAAAAACTGAATAGTAGGCCCCTACATAAATTTAAAACACCTAATTTTAAAAAAACAAACCTTAAGCTTTTTGTAAATGTTCCCTATTGTCCCCCGAAAGGGGTGGTTTTGAAAGAAAAATGGCCCCGCCCCAAAGGGAAAAGGCAGGGGTTTTTGAAGGAGTTTACGTTCTTAAAATAGTCAAAGGGGCCCAAATTTCCCAAATGGGTAGACAACTAGGACGGGGGCCGAAACCCCCAGGACCCGCTGAAGGCCACTCCATCCTAAACTGAAAACCAGTGACAACTAAATTTTATCACTAGAAGGGCTAAGGCCCTTCAAAATCGTAGCTAACTTAGCCGCAAATTTAAAGGTTTGTCTTTTTTGGAAAACATTATGTTGGGGACCAAAACTTACCCTTTAACTTACACTTATCAGCAGCAAAATTTTGCAAACCCCAACTTAAACTTAGCACAAATTTAAACATTAAGAATAAACCCAATGGGGGGGGGCTCGAGCCGAAATTTGGCATTGGCAACAGCTTTGGCGCGAAAAAAGTAAACACTGCAATCTGTATTGTTGTGATTGTTTTAAAACTATCATGAACACCCCCTACCCTAAGTTAAGGAAAAGTTAGCTTTTAAGTTAGGGGCCTAATTGATTGTGAATGACCCTTTTAGACAGTCAAGAGTTTGCAGAGTTGAATAAACAAAAAAAAAATACCATCCCCAAAGTCTTGTCATGTGGAATCTAAATGTTTCGTAAATGACGGCCCCCAAAACCCTTTACAACTTAATATTTAAAGAATTGATAAATCACATCAACAATGTTGGGTGACAAAATAGAACATACTCCAAAAAAAAAAATACCGCTGTTGTTACCTGTTCAAAATGTTTAAGTACCTAGTAAATATCGAAGAAAACATATTGCTCACATCTATTATGTATGTATTGTTTTTTTTGTATTGTAACATTCCTTCTCAGAAAATGATAATTACTCATCCATATCCCAACAGGTTACTAAAGTACAAAACTTAAAATCTGATTCGGGGGTTCCCGGGCAATCCTAACTGAAGGTTTTTTCAGGTTTTCCCTGAGTAGTTAAAAATAAAACAAGGGTTGCCCCTATCCACAACACACATAGTTCACCTAAAAAGGGGCATACATTACACCCTTTAACAGTTTAATCCCAAGGAAAAAAAGTCCATACACGGCACAGCCAGTGCAGACAGCACAGTATTTAAAAATCTTAAACAAGTAGGCCCTTTTATTTTATTTCTGAACAAAACTTGTAAACAAAAGTTTCACTAAAAACTTTTGAAAATTACCTATCTTTTTGTTTTTTGATTTATCTTATCTCGTTAGGCCTTTATATCTCCTAAAAACAATCCATGAAGGTGAACTTGGGAGAGTCCAAATGATTTTTCACTTATTGTTGTTTTTATTTTATTTTTGGGTTTGACGGGGGCAAATCCCCTGCTATCAAAACAACATGATCAACACTTTCAAACTGTTGATGGGGGCTCATTTCTATTTAGATGCCCATGCCAAAATTTTCATATCCCAAAACCCCAAAGTTATCCAAATAAAATTATTTTGTGTACAACATTATATTTTATTTTAAAAGATCTAAACCAAGTTTATTTAAAATATATTGCTGGTGCATAGGTTAAAAAAATTGTTTTTAGAACGAGGTACTTGCACAAGAGCCCAAGACTTTGTTTGTACATTTTGAATGGGGGTCAAAATTTTCCCCTTTGAATTTACTTTTTTTATACAGACTCAGGTGGGGCTCAACTTCCCCTTTTCTTAAAAAAAAAACAACCTGTTTGGGCAAAGCAATATGTGAGTTTATGCATTATTTAAAACGCAGTAACTATATATAACTAAAAAAAAAATAAATTTTCTAATGAGCAGCAATGCTTCCATGAAATAGATCAAATGAGACTTCAAATTTTTTTTTTTAATTGATCATGTGCTGCGGGGCAAAGGGCACGAAGCAAAATTAGCATCTTTTTCAGATGTCAAACGTCAGTAAACTTTTTTTTTATATTAGGGAAATGCTTTCGGTGGGCTTCAAATTTAAAAAAATGCAATATATTGAATTTCTGGGAAAACAACCTTGGTACTTTACACCAAAACTGTTCTGGTGCTAACATGCCCAACATGGCCCACAAAAAGGTTCTATTCTTGGTCCCTAATTTTTTTTTATTCCCTTTTTGCTTGCATGCCCAAGGGGCCCTAACCAAGGCGTAGTTAATTTGTATGGAAATCCACAGCTGTTTTATAAATGAGGGCATTTGAAATTTTTGGAAGTCAATTTGTACGTTCGCCAATTAATGTTTCCCTGGGTTTAAAAAAACACCTTTTTAATTTTAACGCCAAGAAAACTTATTTTATTTATTTATATTAAAACGGCAAACATTAAACAAAAAACAGCCGCTTGGGCAAAGAGCACTTAAAATATCTTGGTATTCTTACATTTTATTGTTTTTATATTTAATTGGTATCTAATTGTTTGTCAGTGGAGTTCAAAGGGAAATAAAATAATTTTTAAAAAAAATTACGTGCTCTTTTGAAAAATGTATCAAATGTCGGTGTTTTGTGCTTTAAGAATTTGCATAAATATTGTTCAAATTTTTTCCAACATCATGCGTGAAATACAATTTTGTATGCCTCTGATATTGGACATGCGATTTAAGCAAATCCGGGTTCGCTCGTCCGAGCACCACAGATGTTTAAATTTTGGGGATTTTCACGGGTGCAAATATTTAAGAGGGGGAAAGGGGCACATTTGGCAGTTACAAAAAGTATTTACTCGGGCCCAAAATGCATCCGACTTATAAACTTTGTAAATTGTCAAAAAAGTACATTTCACCCGCGGCATAGATTTTAAAAAAATTTTTTTTTTAATCGCCAGAAAAAAATCACGAGTTAGTCGATTTTTGAGTTTTTTTAAAAAATCAAAAATTTGTGAAAACTAATTTTAAAATGAAAAAAAAAATTTTAAAAAAAATTTGGAAAAGTGTTACTGAGACCCTAGGGGCCCAATTTTTCCCAAAATTGTACATATGTTCAAATTTCCACACCTGTAATATCAGTCGGCCGAGCGAACAGCTATTTGCTTAAAAACCCTGTCCTACACTCTTTTTAAATAATCAAAAAAATATTAAAATTTATTTGTAGGGTTAATTTTTTAAAGGTCAAAATTTACCTATGTGGATCTACCTACTGATTACATTTTAATATTATTGTTCATAGCAGTTTTCGTAAAATTTGCCCACTGGCGGGGTCTTTATTATTAAAATTTTACGACAACTGCTATGAATCAAAAACCTTTTTTCATTGATAATATTAATAATCTACTACTTGGGCTTAAATGTAACAAAAAATGTAAACAAAGTCGCCTACGGACGGGGCTATGCCCCGACCCCCCGCCCCCCCACCCTGCTCCGCCCGCCCCCCCCCCGTCGGGATGGCAATCCTGTGGCCAGACGCCCGGAGGGCGGGGGGCAAGTGTGGAAACTTGCCCCCCCCCCCCCACACACCAAAAACAGAATTTTAAAATTTATATTTATCACAGTTAAACTAAAATAAAAAAGTGTAGGAAAAAATTTTTAAAGGGGTTTTGAGTATCGACTTTCCCAAAAAATTTCAAATTTTTGGTATTGTATTAGCCCATACTTTTTTCTAAAACCCCCCAAAGCATTCTAAAACCTGATTTTCAAAATTTTCGTCTGCGGCGCTGTTGTTAGGCGGCTCGCCCCCCAAACCCCCCGTAAATTGCCCAACGAAAATAAATTGAATTTTGACCCCCACTGCCAAAATTCCTGCGGGCGCCTGCCCCTAGCCCCCCCCCCCCCCCTTATAAAAACTCTGCGCACGCCCATGACAGTGAAACATGTCTTTGTCAGGTGGGTGCTAAGATTGTTAACAGCATTGAATTTTTTTCGTATGTTACATCATTTAAAATTTTTTTACGTTTACTCGCTTTCCTGCTATAACTTGGGGGCCGTGACCCTGGACCGAGCTCTGTCCAGCTAAGCATACTTACCCCAAAAGCGTGAGCCGCTGGGAGTCGCAGGAGTGTCCGTCCCCCAAATATGACCTTTTCTATAAGTTAAAACTCATGGTCAACCACTTGAGGAAACCCCCTACTTCAATCTCAGCTGCGATGTTTCTCACGACAGAGAAGATAGCCACTCAAAAAGATAAAGACACCTAAATCCCCCCGTCCCGAGTAGCCTAACTTGTTATCGAAATTTTTAGGCAAACATTGTATTGTGGCAACTGCATCTGGAAACGGTTATTGATAAGTGATAAAACCTGATTGATTGTATTATTGAACTAGAGATGGGAATTTCGGGCCCCGGGCCACGCTTTGCAGCTAAAAGGGGAAATAATCGATATTCCCAATCATTCCTATGACGTTTGTAATTTTTTAATTTGTTTAATTTTGGATTATTTTTTTAAATTTCGGGCATTATCCTATCGAAAAATCGATTAAATTTTCGGACATACAAATTTTTGTCGGCTACGTGTCAATAAATACACGTTTTAAAAATAAAAAATATAAAATGTTTTTTTTTTTTTTTTTTTTTTTTTTTACACGATTTCGGCTTAAAAAAGTCCGCCCCAACCGGGAATCGAACCACGGTCTCCCACTTTCCCGTGGACGTCTTAACTTTTTTAACTTTTTTTAATTTCTGAAATTTTAGTAAAAAAAACAATTACACCCACGGGAGTTTTCCGTCAACCAATCGAGAAAATATAAAATGTGTTAATACCAACTTAATGAATGAAGCAAAGGGTCACAATTAAAAACGTTTTCGCTATTTTACTCTACGAAAGTTGTATGTGTTTTTGGTTATTTTGCGTGTCGTGAGTGAACATTGAATGTACCTCGACGTTTCGTTACCTCTGTGGGTAACATATTCATGAGAACTGAGGCTGATTAGTTTGTTTAATGCCTCATACGAACATTCCTTCTCGGCGGTGTCTTCTGATAGAATGGGTGACACACGTATGGTATAGATTGATGGATTGATTGATTGATTTATTCGAACAGTTTTAGTTCTACAATCACAGTAACGATGGACAACAAATGCAAATTGGCGACAAATATGAACAATTTACATGAATATATTACATAGACATAGATAAATAGATACCTAAACGTCTTTATCGTTCTAGGCGAGATTAAGGCCAGCTAGGCCTTTTCTTCCATCCAGCAACCTTTATAATATAAAAAATACATTTTTACAGATTTATATAGTATGTAGTTTTTGTAGTATTCACAATATTTGTATTGTAATGGAGTAAGGGTTATTTTGGAGACTATAGAGACTAGAGAGGCTGACATATTATACACTTGTTGTTATTGTCGTTGGTATATATCGACTAAAAAAGACGAGAATTAAGTTGAAATTGTTTTAAAATATTTCTGTTAGGAATCAAGAGGTTAACTAAGTTATCATCATGTTAACGGTGCCCCCCCCCCCCCCCCATTTTTACCACCACAACATTCCTCGCACAAACTTGATCCATTCAATTTAATCTCGCCCTTTCTTTTAAATTAAATACACATTATATTGTTTCTTGAATGGAGATACATCATCCATAAATCCACTTTAGGGCATGTTTGAGGTAAAACACAACATTTTACGAGATGAAAAGAAAATTGTTTCAAATAATAGCTCGTCGGAAGCCGGAACTCGGAACAATTGGTCTAGGTGCAATGTCTTCCACGCTCTGCCTGAGCATGGAAGATGGTGGTGGTAAAGAAGGGAGGAACACCCGCGTACCTGTGGACTATAGTTAAAAATCCACCCGAGGAATATTATAATTTTTAGTAATTTTCCTGGGAAACCTGCCCAGGGCCCGGATCCACAGAAGGGGAGATTCTGAACTAGGTGGTTTCTCAATTCCCCCTTTATATTCTCCCTCCAAAGTCCCAGACAAACCCCCTCTTTTACATTCTCCCCTTCTGTGGATCCGGCCCCAGGGTGCAATTCATGCCCCTCTTCTGTCTAACTAGGTATTTAGAACTTTGGATATTGTGAAGGGATGTCCGTGGTGCTGTTTAAGAGGACTAATTCCTTGCATTCGCATTAAAAACTGAGGAAAATTTAAATAAATAGTTCAGTCAGGATTGCCGGTCCCAACGGTATTTGATTCTAGGACCTCCCGCGAGCCGCAACACTGTCAGTCTACGAATATATAAAATTTCCACAACAATCATCAGTAATAAACTGCATCCATAACAATATCATTACGCAGAATTGTGATTTGGGTAAAAATTGTTTCTACCTAATTCTTGATCTTCGACATATCAGCAGTTTCTTTTTTATTCTCGTGTTTTGGCCCGTGCTTAGGGGAGTATCACTCCCTGAAACTAATGGCGAGCTCTGGGTCGTCGTCGTGAACTTTCCCCTTCCCTTTGAATACCTCCCCGACGGCGACGACAATGACAACACGGACGGACGATGACACAGACGAAGACGACCACGACGTGGGGGAACCCCTGCCCTCCCCATATGCTTGTGGCTGGTTCTGACCAGCACAGGCCTGTCCACCCCTTGTCCCCTGTTGTCCCTCTTACGTTCATCCCCCTGGAAAGTAGTATACGTGGTGGTAACTCACACTTATAGAAATTGTTTTATCTTGGAGGCGCGAATAATCTTAGCTGTCAAAGCGCCCTAAAACTACTAATACTAATACACCCCCGCCTGATATTGTATATTGTATCATAATAATGTTAGGCCTATGTAAGGAAAGGAAAGAAGTAAGAAATAAATAAATAAATAAAACACAAATATCCCAATCTCTTAAGCATCCTCTTTACTATCACATTTAAACATGTAAAACAATTCAATATGAAAATAAAAACTCTTTAACATTCACGTATTCCGCGTGTACGAACGAATTTCATGTGTTCAATTAGCCTATATTATTAATTATACTTGAGCTTGAACTAGTCGCATGGTTGCCTCTGTGAATGAAATTATTATTATTATTATTATTATTATTATTATTATTATTATTATTATTATTATTCAAAATGAGTTATGAAAATATTTGCTTGAACAGTTAACACCAGTACCATCATTGGTATCATATGTCTCCAATGAAAAACTATTACCTTATTTCAAACACATTTTTATGTATTGCGAACGACTTTTATAATTTGACACTTTTTGTTATCCTTTTTTGATTATAAAAAAGTTATGGTAACGTTATAGATGTGTAGATGGTGCTAATGTTAATGTTGGTAAAAGTCTGCGAACATCAATTTTTAGTCCAATACAATTCTTGCTGACTTACAATAGTTTATTTTTAATCCGACGATTATGTTAGTGAGAGCTGTAAAGGGGAAGGAACACTTGAATATTGCAAATCCGGATACCAGCGTGAAATTTTGCATGGGGGTAGATAAAAATATCAGAATTAAAAATCCGCCGGGAGGCAAGCGATATCTCACCCCCAACACCCCCTAAATCATCCCCTAAAATTAGAATAATTCATAGCTCTAACCCAAAAAGAAATTTTGTTCAAATTAGTTACTAAAACTATGTTTTTATGTGTTTTAACCCAATCAGCCTATTCACATTTCCTAAACCACATTTTTTCAACCCCCATCCCTAATGTTTATAATATTTTTACCTTAATTTCCAGCATTTACCAGTGAGGCACCTAGGGAGTTATCAGCATGAAATTTGGCATGGTGGTTGATAAAAATCTGAAAAATAATAATCCGCCGGGAGGCAAGCGATATTCCACCCCTTTTGTTCTCTACCACCCTTAACTTTGGGAAAAACGTAAGGTAGTATTAATACATTTTGAATATTTCAATTGCTGATTAAAATTATGAGTCGATGTGTTATAGTCCAGTCAACAAATCATTCATACAAAACAAACAATTTTTTCACCCCCAACCCTAATAATCATACTTTTAGTGACAAACACTGTTTAGTAAGTTACCAACATGAAATTTGGCATGGTGGTAGATAAAAATATAAGAATTACTATTCCGTTGGGAGGCAAACAATATTTTACCCCTAGTGCCCTCTATCATCCCTTAAAATTGGATTTGGTACTAGGTCGTATTCAATACATTGAAATTATTAAAATTATCCAATAATATTATGCTCAAGCATGTTTCCATCCAATCAACCTAATTTCTCGTGATTTTTTCTACCCCCACCCCTAATAGTGATTTTTTTCATCAACACTTATTAGCATGAAATTTGGCATGGTGATAGATAAAAATATAAGAATTACTATTCCGTTGGGAGGCAAACGATATTTTACCCCTAGTGCCCTCTATCATCCCTTAAAATTGGATTTGGTACTAGGTCGTATTCTATACATTGTAATTATTAAAATTATCCAATAATATTATGCTCAAGCATGTTTCCATCCAATCCACCTCATTTCTCGTGATTTTTTCTACCCCCCACCCCTAATAGTGATTTTTTTCATCAACACTTATTAGCATGAAATTTGGCATGGTGATAGATAAAAATATAAGAATTACTATTCCGTTGGGAGGCAAACGATATTTTACCCCTAGTGCCCTCTATCATCCCTTAAAATTGGATTTGGTACTAGGTCGTATTCTATACATTGTAATTATTAAAATTATCCAATAATATTATGCTTAAGCATGTTTCCATCCAATCAACCTAATTTCTCGTGATTTTTTTTACCCCCACCCCTAATAGTGACTTTTTTCATCAACACTTATTAGCATGAAATTTGGCATGGTGGTAGATAAAAATATAAGAATTACTATTCCGTTGGGAAGTAAACGATATTTCACCCCAAGTACATCCCTTAAAATTGGAAAGAGTGTTCAATGATTCGTTTTTTTTTCATGGGTGGTTATCTGGAAGAAAGTATTCAATTAAAAATCTAATTAAAATTCAATAGTTTTGGTTTATTTAAGAAATACAATAATAAGCATGTTATGCGTTGGTATCTATGATTACATGGTACAAGGTGGTATTTTATAGCAGCTTCTTTTCTTAATGCAGTTTCTAAACAAATGACGGTTTGTTTGTCTGAAGTGACAGTGTAATATCACAGCCCCAAAACTCGTAACAAATTGTATGAAAATACCACCTTGTACCATGTAATCATAGATACCATACCATACATAGATACTTGTAACATGCTATTATTGTATTTCTTAAATAAACCAAAACTATTGAATTTTAATTAGATTTTTAATTGAATACTTTCTTCCAGATAACCACAAATGAAAAAAAACGAATCATTGAACACTCTTTCCAATTTTAAGGGATGTACTTGGGGTGAAATATCGTTTACTTCCCAACGGAATAGTAATTCTTATATGTTATCTACCACCATGCCCAAAATTTCATGCTAATAAGTGTCGATGAAAAAAATCACTATGAGGGGTGGGGGTAGAAAAAACACAAGAAATTAGGTTGATTGGATGGAAACATGCTTGAGCATAATATTATTAAATAATTTTAATAATTACAATGTATAGAATACGACCTAGTACCAAATCCAATTTTAAGGGATGATAGAGGGCACTAGGGGTGAAATATCGTTTGCCTCCCAACGGAATAGTAATTCTTATATTTTTATCTATCACCATGCCAAATTTCATGCTAATAAGTGTTGATGAAAAAAATCACTATTAGGGGTGGGGGTAGAAAAAATCACGAGAAATTAGGTTGATTGGATGGAAACATGCTTGAGCATAATATTATTGGATAATTTTAATAATTACAATGTATAGAATACGACCTAGTACCAAATCCAATTTTAAGGGATGATAGAGGGCACTAGGGGTAAAATATTGTTTGCCTCCCAACGGAATAGTAATTCTTATATTTTTATCTACCACCATGCCAAATTTCATGTTGGTAACTTACTAAACAGTGTTTGTCACTAAAAGTATAATTATAAGGGTCGGGGGTGAAAAAATTGTTTGTTTTGTATGAATGATTTGTTGACTGGACTATAACACATCGACTCATAATTTTAATCAGCAATTGAAATATTCAAAATGTATTAAATACTACCTTACGTTTTTCCCAAAGTTAAGGGTGGTAGAGAACAAAAGGGGTGGAATATCGCTTGCCTCCCGGGGATTATTGTTTTTCAGGTTATTTGAACCATCATGCCAAATTTCATGCTGATAACTCCCTAGGTGCCTCACTGGTAAATGCTGGAAATCAAGGTAAAAATATTATAAACAATTAGGGATGGGGGTTGAAAAAATGTGGTTTAGGAAATGAGAATAAGCCGATTGGGTTAAAACACATTAAAACGACATTTTAATAACTAATTTGAATAAAAATTCTTTTTTGGGTTAGAGCTATGAATTATTCTAATTTTAGGGGATGATTTAGGGGGTGTTGGGGGTGAGATATCGCTTGCCTCCCGGCGGATTTTTAATTCTGATATTTTTATCTACCCCCATGCAAAATTTGGCGCTGGTATCCGGATTTGCAATATTTTTCCGCTAACAGCTCTCACTATGTGAGTTTGCAAATTTTTGTTTCCATCATATTCTGTATATTAACGGCGTAAAATATTTAAAAATGATTTTATTGAGTTGTTTTCACAGTTATATAGTTTGCTGGAATCTGATGTGGTAATTCCACAGATGATGGTCTTTCTACATTTCTCGTCGCATTCTTCGATGGTTTTCGAGTCAGAATTCTTGTTACTGTAGTTAAAGTATTGTTTGAAGAGTGAGGCGTTGGTCTTCATGTCCGTGGCTAATGTGTGCATCGCCTCTGGAGTCATGGACGCCAAGGAGTAGGCTTCTCGGAATGAATACAACTTCTTCCAGGTTAGACTCTCTGATGGACTTAGGTTTGACGCCGTCAAGTTGTGATACCAGGTTTCATGATCAAGAACATCCTATAATCCATCACACAACCACTGAGTGACAGACGATACCATTAGATATCATTATTATAAACTAGGAAGCTTCGCAAACGCTTTTTTTTAGTCGCGTTAATGGATGAGCTTTTTTGTGAGTTTTTAGTTTGCGTGGGATCTCTTTACTTATTAAGTGCTTTTTGAACGCATTGTAGGTGATTGTTGTCAAGTTTCTTTTGTTACTTGTTAATTGTTATTAAATACCCCAAACAATTTAATTTAAAGCCTTTAATTATATGTTTTCTGGATTATTTTTTCATTTTTTTCTTTCAAAAAGCAATACATCACCATTAACTAAATGTCCATTGAAATATGAACGTTCTAGCCCCACCCGTTTGGTCAGAATCGACCCAAATGTCACGAAAATATCGCACTAAAAATCGTTTAAGTACGATATTCATGAGAAATATTACTTCGATTGTACCAAAAAACGTGGCAAGTCTAAGTTTAGAGATTTCGAAGGTCCCCTCTAATTTTCATCAAGATCGCATATGCCGTTTTCCCGGTAGCGTGCGAACAAATAGACAGAAAAACAAACAAACGAAAAAACGAAAAACATTGGAGTTAAATTTTGTGAGGGGTCAGTGAATTTTGAAGTCTTCGCTTCGCTTATCCAACTATGTTTTACTTACGTAAGTGCTGCTACTGATTGTGTACAGCCTGTAGTTACTGTTGAAATCATGGTAGGTTGTGAGGCTCCCTCCAGTATAAGCAACGCTTATAGGTCTCGTGTTGGCGTAAAAGATTTGGAACTCATCTTTGTGAGTGTGGCCATTGAATTGTGCTGTTACGATTTCTGAAAATCTGAATTGGAAAATAGGTAAATAATTGAAAGTTTTCGTAGTATAAACAATTGCCAATTGACATGTGGTCCCTCTTCAAGTGAGCAGATGGAAATGATGCCAAGGTCAAATGTATGCAACTGAATGTCAGCATTTGCTTTTGGTTTGGCAAAACCCATAGATGAAATTATCTAAGCATGGTATCGACGAGCAAGCATTCTCTTCCACGTCGTGTGTGTTTCAATGTGAGATGTAAAACTGGATCAAATTGTTTCCCAGATATATTAATTGATAACGTGCATATGCCGCTTTATAGGCCTACTCTCAACTATATTATATAAATATAAATATAAAGTAATAAAGCCGTCCGCGGTGGCACATACAAGTAAGTGTGCTGGTCCGCAGCTTATGTTACTACGAAAACGCGGGGTGGAGTCGTCCCGCATAATGCATGGGTTTTTATTTAATGTCCTTCGCCATCATATATCACCACTCAAAATCTCGAATAGAAATAATAGATATGGTGGTTCCAACGAAGTAATGAAGATAGTACGAAATCGTTTTCCCAACATAACAACTTTGTCAACTCAATTCACGCTAGCTCAGCGTGAAACTAGCACACGGAGGAACTCTGTGATCAAGGAAAGATAATTTGTGCTTTTGTTTGTAAAATATATTTATTTTTCATACACAAAGGCGACATTCCTCTTACCACGGATTCATACTGTACCCCCTCCACTACAAAGTGTCTGCATTCTTTCGTTGGAGCTAATATACGTTAAGGCTATTCGACCGCGTTTTTCTATTTTCCAAAATTTGCTACAAAGTCAAAATATAGTGAATGGCTTTGAAACCTGGCTATTTAAGAAAATATTTTTTTTTTCAAATTTTTCTGATCCGGTACACGGCCAATATCGCCACCTCAAAATAATTTCAAACTTCAATTCGCCAGGGCACACCATTCAACGTAGGGTGTTGTGCTTTTGTGACATTAATTTTCAACGTTTTTCTATGGACTGACTGAGAGAAAACATATTGATTTTAACAATTGTCTTTCATGCGAATTTTTTCGTTTGGCGGTTTTTACCGATTTGTACCGCCAAACGAAAAAATTCACAGGAAAGACAATTTGTTAAAATAAATCTGTTTTCTCTCAGTCAGTCCATAGAAAAACAGTTGAAAATTAATGTCACAGAAACACAACACCCTACGTGAATGGTGTGCCTTGGCGAATTGAAGTTATAAATTATTTTGAGGTGGCTATATTGGCCGTGTACCGATCAGAAAAAATTTAAAAAATATTTTTGATTTTCTAAATAGCCAGGTTTGAAAGCCATTAACTATGTTTTGACTTAGTAGCATATTTTGGAAAATAGAAAAACGCGGTCGAATAGCCTTAAGCAACAAAAATCAAGAAACAGTTGAAATACGAGTTATCCAAGATGTTGAATGATTTATCACTAGGAAAACGCTTAAGTCCCGCCGCGTTGTTGGATGAGGTAATTGGTGCATTGAGTTGCCATGTGTTATGCGGATTTTCTGTTGTTCTGCATTGAAGTAAAATT
>JAMZAV010013083.1:0-16945 GCA_024449915.1 Sweltsa coloradensis | reverse complement strand
GTGTATACCGGTATTCTTTTCATTAGAATGCCCCCGCCGGGGGATCGCAGCACTGTCGTCCTCACACTGTAGCTAGTCACCTAGTGGTTAGGAAATAACATTAGGCCTACATGACAGCTAGCTATCTTAAACTATCAATATCCAGCATTTGGACTGATCCAAAAGTGGAAATTACTTAGCCTATTTTAAGTTTATTCTTTGATGAACTGGAAGATTAAAATAGTCGTGTAAGAATCAAACACTAGTGTCGACGTTGGCAGCAATCGTGCGGGAAAATTTAAATTATTCAATAGTAACCAACAATAGGACAAAAATCAAGTTTTCAAACTGACTTATTAGTCATAACCGGTACCTTTATTGGATGAGCGTAGCGAGCGTAGTGAAGATTCATTTCACTACACTGGAGAAAAAAAAACGGAATGTTTTTTTTTTTTTTTCTGTTGTATTATTGTGTGTTTGTTAACAGGATTCCAGCTAAACCGATAATCCAATTGCGATACAATTTTATGGAGGCCTTCGAAATCTCTGAACTTAGAACTGTCACGTTTTTGAGCGCAATCGAAAAATTATTTCTAAGTAAAATCGCAATTTTACGATTTTTTTCGATTTTTAAACATTTCTTCGACTTATAGGCCTAACACCTACACGCTTTATACGATTGTTATGTTTTTTTTCACAGAACCTGTATATTTTCATAAATTAATATATTCGTGTGAAATTTGAGCACAATCAAAAATTCATTTCTCATAAAATCAAAATTTTACATGTGTTTTCTTGTTGGATGAGCGTAGCGAAGATTCCATTTCACTACACTGGAGAAAAAAATCCGGAATGTTCTGTTTTTGTTCTTGTTTTTTTTTGTATTTTTGTGTGTTTGTCAACACGATTCCGGCTAAACCGATACTCCAATTGCGATGAAATTTTGTGGAGGCCTTCGAAATCTCTGAACTAAAGAACTGCCACGTTTTTTAGCGCAATCGAAAATTATTTCTCTTTAAAATCGCAATTTTACGATTTTTTTCTTTTAAAAAAAAAATTATTTGACTTATAACACTTACATGTTTTATTCGATTGTAATTAGTTTTTCACAGAACCTTAATTTTATGAATTGATATATTCATGTGAAATTTGAGCGTAATCAATAGATTATTTCTTATGAAAATCGCAATTTTACGATTTTAAAAAAATTATTTCTTCGGCTTATAACACCTACATGCTTTATCCGATTATAATGATTTTTTCACAGAACCTTAATTTAAGAATTAATATATTCGTGTAAAATTTGTGCGCAATCAAATAATTATTCTTATGAAAATTCAATATTACGATTTTTCCTTTTTTAAAATTACGATTAATTAAAAAAAATTAAGTTAATTTTTTATTTAATTTGATTAATTTTTAAAAAAACTCAACAAAGTTCTGATTTTTTCACAGAACAACAGAAAATCCGCATAACACATGGCAGCTCCAATTCACCAATTACGCTCATCCAACAACGCGGCGGACTTAGCATTTTCCTAGTCCTAAATTGAAATGTATTTGATAAAAGATCCACTTCACGATAAATTTGTTGGATGAGCGTAGCGAGCGAAGCGAAGATTCCATTTCACTACACTGGAGAAAAAAATCCGGAATGTTTTTTTTCTTTTTTTTTTTTTTTTTTGTATTTTTGTGTGTCTGTTAACACGATTCCGGCTAAACCGATACTTCGATTGCGATGAAATTTTATGGAGGCCTTCGAAATCTCTGAACTTAGAACTGTCACGTTTTTGAGCGCAATCGGGAAATTTTTTCTCATAAAAAACGCAATTTTACGATTTTTTCGATTTTTAAACAATTTCAGCGACTTATAACATCAACATGCTTTATCCGTTTGTAATGATTTTTTCACAGAAGCTTAATTTTATAAATTAAGATATTCGTATGAAATTTGAGCGTAATCGAAAAATTATTTTTCATGAAAATCAAAATTTTACGGGTTTTTTCTTTTTTAAAAAACAATTCTTTGACTTATAACACTACATAATTTATCCAATTGTAATAATTTTTTCACAGAACCTTAATTTCATGTATTAATATATTCGTGTTGAATTTGAGCGCAAACGAATAATTATTTCTTATGAAAATTGTAATTTTACAATTTTTTCTTTTTAAAATTACGATTTAATAAAATAAATTAGGTTTATTTTTTATTTAATTTAATTTAATTAAAAAAATCTTCGACTAAGTAATGATTTTTTCACAGAACAACAGAAAATCCGCGTAACACATGGCAGCTCAATGCACCAATTACGCTCATCCAACAACGCGGCGGGACTTAAGCGTTTTCCTAGTTTTAAACATTCTTTGACTTATAACACCAACATGCTTTATCCTATTGTAATGATTTTTCACAAAACCTTAATTTTATATATTAATATATTATAGTAAAATTTGAACGCAATCGAATAATTATTTCTTATAATAATCGCAATTTTACGATTTTTTTTCTTTTTTAAAATTACTATTTATAAAAAAATAAAAAAATAAAGTTAATTTTTTATTTAATTTAAATTTAAATTTTAAAAAAAATTCGACAAAGTAATAATTTTTTCACATAATAACAGGAAATCCGCATAACACATGGCAGCTCAACGCACCAATTACGCTCATCCAACAACGCGGCGGGACTTAAGCGTTTTCCTAGTTTATTTTTACTCTCTGTTGGTGGAAAACTATTTAGGGCCTACATTCCATAGAACAATAGTTTTTGATTATGAAATATCACAATACGGTAGGCCTACCTGGGCCCTGGCCCAATTATTTTTGGGTTCGTGTTACTTTTCAATGTTGGCATGAATCAAATTGTATTTCTGCTTACTGTGTCAACTTAAACTTTGTGTCAATTCAAATATTTTACCTTTGCTTGTTTGGTTTTACAGAGAAACTAAATCTGTAAAAATGGAAATCGACGGAGACACAATCGAAGTGATTGAAGAAGATGAGGACGACGCAGACGGAACCGAGATTTACGCCGAGGAAGTCGGAATCGAGTTCAACGAGGAATCGTCTGACGGTTTTACAGCGACGCGATCGAATGCTAGCGGACCGGTCACAATATACCGACTCATTAAGTTGGAGCACGCCGAGGCCCTCGGTATATCGTTGCAGGAAGGTTCCGTGACGACACCCAACCAGAAGACAAAGATCATAACAAGAAATATCATTAAACTGAACAAACCCCCAAGAAATATGGTCTTGGCCCAGAAGAACAACCGGCCGACGGGCTCGAACCCAGCTGACCTTATGATTGAAGATCATCTAACGGCAAACACTCGCCGACGATTCATTTGCAAACTTTGCAACAAGGGTTTCCGCCACGCAAGCCTCTCAAGCGTCACATCAACTCTCACACGGGCGAACGTCTCTACAACTGCGAGTTTGTGCGCAAAGAAATTTCTCGACGTGTCAACGTTGTGTCGACACCCGTAGGACGCACACCGGCGACCGGCCGTACGTCTGCAAGATCTGCGACAAGTGTTTCGGAACGCTCGGCTCTCTACGACGTCACGTGACCGTTCACAACCAGGATAGCCGTCCGTATTCTTGTACCGTCTGTCATAAACGTTTCCCGGATAATTCCTCCTTCCAGAAACACCGCCTCATACACACCGGATTGAAACCGTTTGAGTGCGACATCTGCGACAAATCGTTTGTCCACATCGGCGACCTGAATGGACACAAGAAAATCCACGAAGAGATTAAACCTTGGAAGTGTACGCGTTGTAATAAAGAGTTTTCGAAGCAGAGCAACTGCGCTCGACATTCGCTCATCCACGAAGGCGACAAGGAGTTTGTTTGTCATCTGTGCGGTGTCGGTTATAACTTCCAGAGTAGTTTGACTCGACACCTGTTGACTCACAGACCGAAGGAGAAAACGATGCGGAAATCGAGTCGGAAGGTTGTCATTCTGACGGAGATCGAAGGAAAGGGACAATCTCCCGATCTCGAGCCGTCAAAGTTGACCCTGAGACAAATCAAATATCTTGTCCGGGAGAACAGGATCAATTTCGGAGACGACTCCGACGGAGAGGGAGAGGACCGACCCGAGAGTATCCAAGATGTAGTAGTTCAAGAAGACGGTAGTTCAGATATCTTAGAGGAAGATAAAGTAGAGGAGCCTGTGGACTATGTAGATGATAGCAAAGGGAGTGAAAATTTACCTCAAGAACCTACAAACGAATCCTTAAAAGATGAGACTTTAAATGTAAAAGAAACTATGATTATTAATCACGTCAGTAATGAAGGAGACGTTAATTATGTTATAGAACAAGCAGAGGAAGACTGAAGACAAAGTATTGATCGAAGCAATAGGTTAGCTAAATAATATTATGATAGTGGTTGGGTAGTGAAGGTACGAATGTAGCCTAATCAACACTAGAAAGAATGCTACGATTGAACATCAGCGAGTGTTAGTGGCCTAATAACTACACTGCAGTGAAGCTAGTCCATCGGTGTAATTGTTTTACAAAGCACTTTAGTTTAGTTTCTATTAATAGGCCCTGCATCCTGTGGCAGAAGTCAAAGCACATATTTTAAGAAGATTTTTCTGTGCATGACTTGGTTGATAATTTTCTATTTAGGCCTAAGTTATGTATGTTACTTAAAGTACTGGTAGTAAGTTATCTGAAACTAGTAGTAAGTATATTTAAATTAAGAGCATGTATTTATTTCTATTTTAAGTTATTTGAAATAATAGTAAATTAATAAATAAAATGAAATTATTAGTATATTTAAGTTATACCCTACAAAGTACCCCTATTTAAACAAGTTTTAATTGTGTAAAGTGGATATTATTTGTACAATGCCAGGGCCCCTATTCAGTAACTTCACGGGTTCAACTCTGTCACGGGACCGACTCCGTCGAGGTCGAAAGGTATGATTTACATGGCAGTGGACGGTCAAATGTGAACAAATGATTCACAGTCAGTTGTCAAATATTCAAAATGACATAGATGTGTGTATTATTTCCAATCGGGGAGAAATTGGATTTAAATGGTATAATTTTATGAAAAAAGGGAACGCACGGGACTCTCAGGGGTAGGCCCTTACTAGAGGTAGGTTTCTTTGAGCATACTATTGTTATTCGTTTGAGAAAGTTAATAATCTGGTTGTGTTGGGGCACGTGTAGGCCAAGGCTTATCATCCACCATTTTATACAAATATAACCGAGTCGGACTCGAATGTCACGGATTTTATCGCAACGATATCGACCTCAACTGGGTCGATCACTTACAACCGAGTCGATTACAGTAGAAAACGCCTGGGTCCAACTCCGTCAGAGTTATAGAATCGCAGTCCTGCACACTAAATTTTGAAATTTTCAATAGTTAGATAGGCAACTGCAACTGAAAAATAAATTAGATTGATACTACCATTTATAATTCATGTAATTGCTTCCACTGCAGATTCGGTTCCCACGTCAGGCACAAGTTTTCAAACTTCAGAGATGGACAATCTATCAATACTTGGGTGAGCGAAGCAAAGACTTCAATTTCACTCCCTGAGGAAATTAGATCTGGTGTTTTTTGTCTTTTTGTTGGCACTTTACTGGACGAACGGCTACTCCAATGGCGCTGAAAGTTTTAGGGGACCTTTGAAATCTCTGAACTTAAGATTTTTGAAGAAATATTTCTCACAGAAAAATCATACTTGTAGGTCGACGACTATGAGAGAGATCGATATGACCTCTCCGCGGCTTGTCAGTATTTGGTCTTCTCTCAGTTGGTCGCCTCGCATTGCCAAAGACCGACATGGAATTTTGAATTAAAGGATAGAAATAGTCAATCAAAAATGCTCATCCATCAACGCACCTGGAAAAGCGTTCATGAAGCGGCCTAGTTTTACCAAATTGCACTTTGCAATTCTCAAACGCCTCCTTGTACTACCAGTACGTAACTAGAAACCAATACTACCCCTACTGCATAAATTAAAAGAATAAAATCACATAGTCAAAATTATTTTAATACTTTATTCAATTTTTTTTTAATATTTAATTTAGGACAATTGAGGATTAAATAACATTCAATCACCATTAATAAATAATACACCTTGGTAACACTTACATCTAGAAATACCAGACAAGAATTGATACACAAGCACAGAGCAATAAGTCGAGCATCATACCACTGCAGAAGGTAACAGTACAACATGTACCAAGCCTAATCCACAGCCAACATTACTAATCTGTGAATAATCAGCAATTATATTTGATAGTAGTAAAATAAAAATAATTTTACACACGTTAATGTGCCTTGGATAATAACTATATTATAATCTAATCTCAAAGTGGCCAATGTGACACTTCAAACTTGTCCATAACAACCAATAATAGTCTAATAGACTTAGATTGTCAACGACAACCAAAGATAAAAATATGTCGTTACCTGGGCAGGCCGTGGATCTATTTTTACCTAGACCCAGACACGGTAACAGTTTTCAATCACAAGTAAAGAAAACTCAGATCAAGACTTTTGTCGTAGAATGGAAAGTTTGAATAATAGTCTCCGTTCGTCGGCTAAATGGAATGTTATCTAATCCTCAATCTACATCTTTTATAAATGATTATATACATAACAGAATTCCGCGCTGGGACTAAGCAAGTACGTGAATGTAATTAGTTTAAAGGCGGAGCCAGTACATGGACGCTCGGATCCTCACGTAGTCGGGGAGGTTCTCGACGGGACCAACGGCAGCGACGGCAGGGCAGCGATCGTAGATGTATCGCATGGCGACATCGCGCACCTGTTGGGCCGTGACGGACTGCAAGCAAGAAGACAGAACAGATCCTTGACACTGTTGGATGAGCCGGATAAACCTGGTTCGCATGCAGAATGCAGTGGTTTATTCTGGAACGCCTTGAATCTCTATTGATTGGCCTAGGGGGGTTGTGGTTTACACCATTATGTCAAGTAAAAATTACGTTTGGCACATTCAGAAAATATTTTCAAATATTGATTGGTTTTTTAAAGTATGCCTAACTGAACCGACTAAAAAAATATGCCACCAGGGAGTTTTTTTTGGTAGTAATTGCTAAAGCTGTGCACGAGATTAGGAAAATGGTCAAACTAATCTCCCACCAGAGCGCAGAACGATCGGGGTTTTGTACAGTTGTCTGGGCGTTGATTAAATAGAAATTTAACATCATCTTGACGGCCGTGCATTATTGTTGTGGTGCAGAGTGCAGCACGATCGACGTTTTGTCACCCCCCTGTGTAACTTCCACTGGAACCACAATGTAAAGAGTCCCGAGATGAAGCCCCGATCATGCGATCCTGGCGGGGAATCCGGTTGAACCAGCTTGGCATTGCCCTATTGTTTGAAATGTTCTCTGATCGTGCCATGTGCATAGCCCTCGTTACCAATAAATAACACAAAGTTTCAAATGTTTGGTCTAATGATAGAAGGCCACAACAAAGCCCAGTATCTGTGGAAATCTGTTTGCGTTGGCGATCGAGTGATTGTTAAATGAGCATTTAACTGCACTGTAACACTGTAAAGAAAGTTAGCCTGAGCTGATCCAACAGTCTCATGGAGCAACCTTTGTTATAAAGACACTGGTAGGCTTTGTCCTAATATAAACATTGTATGGCAAAAGGGGCAAAATAAACTTGGCCAACTGGTAAATGTGAGTGCTACAGTAGAAGAACAGAAACAGCTCAATTCTGGCTTCAAACAGGACATGACTTGCTTAGAAAGCACCTACATAGATTTAGAATTTTATTTTAGTGTCTGTCGGATGCGTGGAGTTGGCGAACATGACAGGAAAACATTTTTGAAGGGTGCATACATCAAGGTTGACGGGACAAAATGCCAAATGGCATGGATCGAGGTGAATAGTAGTCCTACTCTACTGTCTAACTAGAAAATACATGATTATTTACTACAATTCAGAAATTAAAAAAGTCCGCCCCAACCGGGAATCGAACCTTGGATCTCCCGCATTCCAGACAGGCGTCTTCACTAGACCATCAGGACGGACACATTTTAACCTCTTAATTGTAGTTGCATTATACATCTGAATGTACTTTTTTAATTTCTGAATTGTAGTAAATAACAACAATTACACTACGGAGTTGTTTCCTGATTAACCAATCGAGAAAAAAAAATACATGATGTCAATTGTGGGACGTGAGTGTGACTCGAGCACCTCGTCTACAGCCCCTACCTCTATCCTGCACTCGAGCTCGTGCAGGGGATACGGCGGTTGTAGCAGAGCATCTGGCGGCCGATGTCCTCGCAGACGGGGTGGTTCCGTCCAGTCTGCAGCAGCATGTTGGTCTTGAGTAGGTTCGCGCCACCTCAGACTCGGTGATGGTCGTGCACAGTCGCATCCACTCGCTCTGTACGTTGAACAGCATCTCCTGCGCAGACAGACACGTATTTATTACGGGCGTGACAAAAGCAAATTTAAGGTTCGAATCGAATATCGAATAGTTGAGCCACAATCGCATTCAAACATTTTATAACTCAGTTTTTATCAATTTTTATACATAAGGGTACGTAATGGTAATTGACAATTTCAAAAATCACCAACACCCTCTGCGCAAAGCATCTTCAATATGCTCAAGTGTGTGGCAAACTCTGTGTAGGAAGTAGGGAAGACGACGTCGCGGCAGCTGGTCGGTCTGCGCAAGCGCTCTACGTTAGGGATGACAAAAACCAAAACCGGTTTAAAAAAAATCAAAAAATGTTTTGATTTTTTTTTAATCCCCACATTTTTATTTTTTTTGTTTTTTGTGGGTTAGGAGTGGCAAGGATGTTTGTTGCGTCTACTTTATCGGCATATTTACGATCGGAAAAGCGGGTGACCTTGGTTGGTTGGGATGGGTGACCTTGATTTTGAAAATATTAGCCCTTCAGCTGAGAAATGGCGCTCACTTGCGTACAGATAACTTAGGAAGTTTCCCTTGCATGTCTCGCCACCATTTAAAGGGGATTTTTTATTTTTTTTTTGAAAAACGGTTTCCACATTTGAAACCGGTTTTGTTGGAAAACCGGACTGAAACCGGTTTCCGGTTAACCGAAGTTATCCTTACTCTACATGCCAGCTCATCAGTTTAAAACGGGAATACAGGCAAGCAAGCAAGGTCCCAGCTCGACGCTTCCAGTGTTTCCATGTTGACACTTGGCACACACGGTTCTCTCACCTCGCACTTCATAGGTTCGCACACCCAGTAGATACCCCAGAGGCCGGTGTCCTTGTAGCACGTTTTTGAAGCTCTGGAAGCTGTGCGCGAGGTTGCTCTGAGCACACGCGGTCGCCAGCGCAGACGCGTTGTTGGCCCCGCCGCCCTGCGACCGATCCCACGCGCCGATGATCGTGTTGGCGACCATGAGAGGGATGTTGTCGCTGTCCGACCAGCCGCAACCTTCGATCGCCATGGCGACGTGGGCGAGGGCATCGAGTCGTCGCGGACGCGGATCTCGGAACCTGCGGGACAACGTTTTTTAATCCGTCGATAACATTTAGGCTTATTTGAACAGCATCTCCTGTAAGAGCAGACAAAATTTAATGAAAAATGCTAAAAACTTTATTTTCAATATGGTTCACATGCTGTAGTGCAAAACAGAAACAAGAAAATAGTTAATAATTATTTAGAAAAATTTTTACTACATATACTACCCTACTAATTCGGTCCAAGGCCTGAATTCATAGTCTTTCCTTTAGAAGCATGCCTTCCAAAACTAAGGCGGCAATTTTGAAGGTTTTTTGATTTTACGAATTCCTTGAATTAACGAATTTTTTTTTGTCTCTAGTTAAATTCGTAAATTCAAAGTTCCGCTGTAGTTAATATGATCCAGTTCCAGTCCTCTCACCTGTGAACCTGCACTTGGAGAGCACCGGCACCTCGCCGCTGTACGTGCTGTCCAAACACTTGAGGTTCTTCTCGGCCAGCGAGACCAGCTCCTTGTGTTTCACCCCGCCGGCCGCGGCCAGAACGATGCGGGGAGACTTGTAGTGGCAGCCGATGTAGTCCGAGAGGTCCTGGCGGGAGATGGTCCTACGCAAGACAACCAGAGGTTAGTCAAGGTAAGTGTTTGTTTAAATTTTTGAAATTTTGAAATGGCTTCAAATTCAAATTTGAATTATCGAGGGACTACTGTAATTCGGTAAACCCAAATTTAAATAGGCCTATTTTGTGTTTTCTAAGTTTTATAAAAGAAAAGAAAATGATAGAGACGATTATAGGTAATAATATAAAAGAAAAATTATTTATTTGAATAAAAAATTAAACATAAAAATGTGAATGTGAATGTGAAAATCAGTTATATGACCGAGTGGGTAGAATGTAAATAAATACGGATTTATTATTTTTGGGTTTAAAATAGGAAAACGCTTTAAAAGTCCCGTCGCGCTGATGGATGAGCTTTTTTTGTAAGTTTTTAGTTTGTGTGGGATCTATTTACTTATCAAGTGCCTTTTGAACGCTTTTTTGGTGTTTGTTGTCGGGTTTTCTTTTGTTATTGTAATTGTCATTTTAAACCTAAAAAAATCTATTAAACCTTTATTCTATGGATTCGGCTGCTTTTTCACTTTTTTTTTAAAAAGCAATACATCACCATTCCAAAATGTCCATGTGAAATATACCTTGTACCCCCCCCTTTTGGTCAAAGGCCCCAAATGTCCAAATATCCACAAAAAATAAAAAAAATCGAAATTGACGATTTCATGAGAATATTTCTTCGATTTACCCAAAAACGTAGCGGGTCTAAGTTCAGAGAAACGACGGTCCCCCCCAATTTTCATCCAGATCGTAGGCCTATGCCGTTTGCCCGGTAAACGAACAAACAAAAGAAAAAAAAAAAAAAACAAACAAAAAAAAAAAAAACCCCCCCGAGCTAATTTTTTTGGGGGGTCAGTGAATTGAATTTTTTTTGCTTCGCTCACCCAATAAAAACTTTGAATGCGAAATGTAGAAAGTTTGTCGCAGTTATCACATGCCAGGAGTCAGGGACGTTGAAACCCCTTTTGTTTTCTCGGTGGGTCCCAGGTGGTCCGTCCGGGGGGGTTCCTGGTAGGCGGGGGAGTGGAGGTGGGAACACTCTTCCTGTAGGTTCGTCTCACCTCCTGCATCCTCGCAGGATCACCCTCGCCCCCTCTCGATCTCAGGCTCCCCGGGAACACACACACAGACGACGGTACTGATTGGTCGAAAAGAGAAAAGAAAAAGCTAGGGGGCATAAGATAATCCCGTATTGCCCCGAATACGTAGCCCGACCTGGGCCCATATGGCGAGTGAAGAAAGATGCAAAACAGATGCTGGGTGATAAGAAGGGGTCCGCATAGAGATAGCGCTACGTCTCCGGGCTCCGTGTAAATAGCGGGGGAAAAAACAATGTCGGCACAAGCTCCGCGGAAATAGACCGCAGGAATAACGGTGCGTAAAATAAAAATATTTTGTTTAATATTCCCGTTTTAAATTTTTACGACCAAAGTTAGGGGGCCTATATTCGGCACAATACGGTACTGGAAATGTCAAACATCATAGAAATAGACTAACAGCTACTGTACGGTTTAGACTTCAAAACGACATGATAGGTACCAACCAATATCCCACCAATAGCAGTAGGTCCTACTTGCTGTCTATGTGGGAGGGAAGAACAGAACAGTGAGCATCTGTGGGAAAGATCAGGGGTCAAAAGCAAATGGTGCCCTACCACTTGGGATAACTATAAAAAAAGAAACCTGTCCTACTGGAAAACAAAAAGCATGTAAATAAAATAATAAAAAAATTCATATTTTGAGTCTACCCACTCAGTTACATTAGAACTGGTTTTCAGTGGGGGCCAGTAAGCCAAAAATGCAGGCATAGGCCTATGAAAAAAAGTTGACTTGTAGACGGACAAAAATGTTTTTTTGATTAAAAGGTAGGCCTTCTTTTCCGTTTTTTTAAATTTGGGGAAAAAACCCCCCTAGGGGTTTGCCTAATTGATTAGGAATTTTCCCGAAATTAAAAAAATCCTCTCAGCGGGGTATCAAAACCCCGGTTCCCAATCTCTTCAGATCTTCAAAGTATTTAAAAATCCAGCTGTTTGAAGTTAACCATATCTTCGGTAGCTTATGGTAAGCACCGACCCGGCAATTGGGAGACCTGGGTTCGATACCCCGTTGTAAAAGATTTGTAATTTCTGGATTAAATTTCCTATGATTTTTCCTTTTGAAACATTTTTTGTTTTATAGATTGGACTTTTAAAGAAGGGTTTTACGGTTGGGAAAGCATAGAAAAATCAAAACAAAAACACAGTCTGAAGGCTGGGGGCAACAACATTTTCACCTGTAATGATGTGCTAGCTATTTAAGGGTTTTTCCCTTACCATATAAAACCCAAAGATGCGTTTTTTTTCTTCTGGGGCTCATGCCACTAAAAATTCACTTTTACATACTATTTCACTCAATCAAAATAATCAAACCCGGGGTTGGGCCACGCAACAAATAGGTTCTACAGCATGTTGTCATATCAGCAAGGTTAGGTATTTCCGGTTCTCCCCCGAAAAAAATGTTCATGGGTATTTCTAAAAAATTGCCGGGTAAAGCCCAAAAAAGTGGGGGTCCGGGGCTTTTCCCCCGGAAAAAATTTGAGATCCTGATCGATTTGGTGATTTTTAGAGGTTTTCAAAACCCCTTTTAAATAGCTTCTTTGTTGGTTTATGGTTGAAGTGGGAAAATTTTAAATTTAATTGATATTAGTCTTTGTTATTTTCCTCCTTTGTAATGTGGCTATGGAATTCTGTAGTCCATTGCTACAATATACAAAAGGCCCTTATAAAGGGAGATGTTATTCTTTCTAAGTGGGTTTTTATCTTAGATTTTGTAGGTTTTCAATTACTACAAATTGAAAAATGTTGTAAATTTTATGAATTTATTTTTTATTTTTATTTCTTGAAAATTTGTCCTGCACCAATCAATAAACTTGGAAAATTGCTAAAAATTGTTCACTTGTGTGTGCTCCTTGTGTGCAGTTAATGTTCACGATCATAGCGATGATTGCCATTTTGCCAACTTATGTGTTTTGTTCAAATGCATTCCTTGTTGGGTTCTACAGTGATCAGCGAGATTAGCCTCCACGATTTTGTTTACAATCTGCGTTGCTGTTTAGGGATGGGACGTTTAGTGGATGGTTTAGTTTATTAAATTCGCAAATCGTTAGTAAAAAAAAAAAAAAAATGTTCAAATTTTTTTTTTATTTTTTTTTTTAAATTTTTTTATTTATTTTTTTTCAAAAATTTTTTTGCCGGGCGGCAGGGAATTATGGCCGGGCGGGCCGCCCGGCGGTCCGGGCCTGGGAGAACACTACCTATTTCACACCGTTCATACTGAGCCACACCATCAGCACAAACAGTAAGGGGGCTTCCCTCCAAACTCTAGTGCTCGGGAGACAAAACATCCATGACTCACCCTGGATTCAAACCAGGACCCTTGGCAATAAGAGAAAAGCTGCCCTTTCTGTTGTTGCTTGGCCAGGGTGCCTCTTCATTCATACTAAGAGAATGTACGTTGGAAGGTCACATAACAGCACAGTCAACTCAAAGACGTGTACCGGTACGCAGGTCTATTCCGCACTTACCGAGCCGGGAGTTCTGGATGATGTCGGACAGTATTTCGATCGCTTGAGGAACGTCCTTGCTCAGACACTTGACATAACAGCGTGCACTGAACGCTAAGACGCTAACGCAGGTCTATTCCGCACTTACCGAGCCGGGAGTTCTGGATGATGTCGGACAGTATTTCGATCGCTTGAGGAACGTCCTTGCTCAGACACTTGGCGTAGAAGACGGTCTGCTCGCGGGATGTGTACGCGTTCAGGTGCGCTCCCATGTTCTCCACTTCCAGCTCCAGATCGGTCTGGGACCTCTTAGCTGTTCCCTGATGGAGTTATAACTAGGTTAGACCAACAAAATAATATACTTCATACAAGATGTTTGGGGTATGTTAGGGGGTCTAAAGATTATCTAATACACATTAACATCGACCCTACAAGAGAGGAGAAAACCTTTAAACTAATTTCATTAGCCCGTGGAAAAACTGTTTGATATACAATTTGAAGCAATATCCAACCAGTAGTTTAAAAATCAGCCATGTAAACCACACCTTGATTAAAAGTGTTTCATTGAAGCCTCTAACAGCATAGGCTGCAGATGCAACGTTGATGGGTCGATGGGCCCACATGCTTTTGGCAACTGATGGTTTGTTCACATCTAGCATTAGCCAAATTAAAAAGTGAAAGGTACAGTAGGCTATACTTGCCTTAAAAGCCATGTGTTCAAGGAAATGGGCGACTCCATTGTTCTTTTCATTTTCGTAACGAGATCCGGCGTCGATCCAAAGTCCAACGGTAGCTGTTGGCGAACCGGAATCTTCAGACGCTACTCGCAGGCCACTGTCCAGCTTGGTACAGTGAGTAGCTGGTACGTTGATCAGCGTTTGCTTGAAGTTCACAGCGGCGGCGGAAGATGCCCATTGCTGCGACACCTTTGGGCAAGTCAGAAAACCAATTAGCAACATGTAGGCCCAAGGGTTAGACAAGAGACCATGAACACCACTAATAGTTGGCTAGGCCTAGATAAAGTAGGTAAACTATGATGCAACAGCAGTTCACTCGTGAATCACCTAGGACTAGCACGATAGCATGCAGCTTTGTCTCGGGTCTACTCGAAAGACATTGGTACATTTGCCCAGCCAAACATTGTAATAGAAATCTAGGCATAGGCTTACGTCAAGAGATGTGGGTTAAGTCGAGACCTAGGCCTAGGGCTGGGGGCTTAAAGCCTAGGGCTAGACATAGGTAGGCCTAGGCCTAGTAATGACACCCTGAAGAATGAAGTGGCCAAGCCAGGCCCTTGCTCTAGCCCTACACTTAAGATGAAAACATCACGAAACATTATCAATAATTAGCAAACCATAGGTAGGCTAGGCCTAGGGGTAAGGTCCAGAGGTAACCCTAAAAAAAAGACGATGAGGGTAGACCTATTGTACAACTGTGACATTCGCTTAATGATATGCGACAGAAAGAAAATTATTTCTTTAAGAATTGCCATTAATTATTTGTTATTATCGTACTTACCTTCACAACACTGGCCTTATTTCGCAACGCAGAGCTGATTTTCAACAGTCTAGTCGCCATTTTTACCTAGGAGAAAATTACACGGCACATGAATCCGAAATTTACGATATCTATTGCAAATGATCGACCGGCCGTGAAATAAATGCAACAGTGCCAACGTTAACAATTTTCACACAACTAACATTACCTTATTTTCTCATGTTATTGTGGTATGTTATCACATATATCAATATTAAATTAAGTTTCTCATATATATTTAATCCAATAAATGTATTATTTAACGAAATATTGATTTTAACAATTGCGATTACAAATTATTTTCTCTAGTTGGTGATTGTGTTTGTCAAAATGACCTCTCTTGATATGCCAACCTCGCCAGAAGTACAGTCAATGTTTAGGAGCATCTAAATTAATTTTTAACTCGCCCGCTTCATAAATAAACAATTATCAGAATGTATTGAGAAAGTAATAGTTTTAAAATAGTTATTTCTTCCTTGAAACAGTTTTACACACAGTTATATTATTTTATTTTTGCCGATCCGATGCGACAGTGCTGCCATCACTTTGCACTGACCGTGCACGAATTTAAAAAACATCTTTTTGCGTCCGCGTGGCGTATTTGGTTAGGGCGTAGGTCCGAGGAATACGGCACCAAGGGGACGTGGTTCGAGTCCGCATAAGGCATGGGTTTTTTTAATTGTCCTTCACCCTTCATCTATCACCACTCATCTCTCGAATATGAAAATCGCAATTATGGCATCTTAATGGAACCTAGATTTCAAGGCCATTACACGTCTAATTTAAAAAAAAAACAATCTTTGGTATTATTCGTAGAATACGGTAACATGTTGGAAAACAGCATAGATAATACTATACATAGCCTCAAAGTTACAAAATAAGTGTTTTTCACCTTGTTATCTGTACCATGAGCTGAGTGGTGAGACGCGGACCATGGCAGAGCCCCTGCAGGGGCTGGGTGTAACGTCCCCATTGGAGGTAAGAAATTGAAATTGTGAAATTAAACCCAGGTCCTTAATATTAATATTTATATGAATTCCGCCCTTCCTTGACCTAAAATAATTATTTTACTGTAAATGGGGTGGGGGCGGTGGGAGCATCCCGCACCCAAAACTCCCACCGGGCTCCAGCCCCGGATCCCAGACAAAGACTGATGTTTCATTCGTGAAGTGATGTGCAACCAAGAGTACTCATACTTCTCAGAATTCTACATGATCATCATACTAGATCTGCTCAAGATTTCTACATGCCTAATCAAAATAAGGGCTATGGGCAAAAATCCCTGTTTGTAAATGGATTAAAAAAATTCAACGAGTTACCTAAAGATCTAAACATGTTGGTGGTTAAAAAAAATTCATTTAAGTACTATACAAAATTGTGTGCAAATATGTTTCCACTTGTCTAAAGAAAATAATATCAAGTTATGTACAACCAGGAAAAAATAGCAGAGTCCTAGCTGCTAAAAAGAAGATTCTACTGCACCAAAGCGTCATGGCTGAAATTGCCTTTTCACAAATTTGATTTGGGGATCTGTCCATGTACCACTCAGTACAAAGTGTATTCTTTCAAGCGGCACAGCTTACAATTGTGTTTATGTGGCAGTGGATGCGCACTCATAACAAAGCCACATTGAAGTGACCTACCACGAAAGCCAAGGTGGATTAGCTTCTGTTCAAGTCACTTCCGAAAGCGACTTGATCGGAAGCACTTTGCGGCAAATTTAATGGTATATTATAGTCTGCAACCGGCTGAACCAGGCACCTTCATACAAAGCTCATTGAACGTGCGTGATAGACAAAATAAAAATTAAGTCATCGGTTCAG
>JAMZAV010013081.1:0-14821 GCA_024449915.1 Sweltsa coloradensis | reverse complement strand
GAAAATAAACAACAATGAAACAGAACACATAAACAATACAGAATAACAATACAACCACCAGACAATATGCAAATCAAAGTTAACTTATGAAAATAGATTGTCTTTCTTGCTTGATGTTTCAATAAAAATATATGTTTCATAGTTCAAATAATTGTTCTTTTATGAATATAATTGTTAATAGATAGTAAAATACGCAAAGTATATATTATTATATTCATATTTTTATCACTCGCGTGAAGTGGGGTTGCAACAATATCTATAACAACAAGTAGCTAGCTATAGCGCCAAACTTATAAAAAGTATTGAAATCCCACACTTACAAAAACTTGTAAAAAGCCTGCCAAGCCTTTCACACCTAAAAGGTTTGATGATATAATTGAAGAGCCATAGCGACGTTTCATTCAGCTGTTATGCCCTACAAAGTATTGATATCATTTCGCCCCGTGACTAACGCCAAGCAATGGATTTCAACGTAGTGTTCCTGTACAAAACATAATGGATGGAACATAAATTACAGTCAATTCATAAATCAAAGTATTCAAATATATATTAAATAACACTAATAAAGCTTGGCGCATTGAAAAAAATGTTCTACCCTTTGTGCACGCTCTCCGTTTCTTAGACATTTGCCACACCCCACAGTCTTCGCCAGATATCTACTACCGCAAAGCCACATATTTTCTTTACTGATTGTATTGTTTACTTGTCAAACAGTCGGTATTGCATGATAACCTCTTGGTCGGAGGTTCGAACCTTGCCACACGCTCGCCGTTGTCAATGCGACAAGCTTTATTAGTGTTATTTAATATATATTTGAATACTTTGATTTATGAATTGACTGTAATTTATGTTCCATCCATTATGTTTTGTACAGGAACACTACGTTGAAATCCATTGCTTGGCGTTAGTCACGGGGCGAAATGATATCAATACTTTGTAGGGCATAACAGCTGAATGAAACGTCGCTTGGCTCTTCAATTATATCTCAAACCTTTTAGGTGTGAAAGGCTTGGCAGGCTTTTTACAAGTTTTTGTAAGTGTGGGATAATATATTCGGCAGATGTAACATTATCGATTCCATCAGGACAGCGTTCGAATTCCTTTTGGTGGTTTTCTAGTTTTGAGTATCGACTGCACAAAAATTGCATTAGGTATTTTGGTATTGCATAAAAGCCACTACTTTTTTCTAAAAGGCACCAAACGCACTCTAAAACCTGATTTTCAAAAAAATCGCCTGCGGCGCTATTGTTGAGGGCCTCACCCTCCCACACCCCCCATGTTTGTCCTACGGGAGTTACAAATTATAATTTCCCCCCCCCCCCCCTCATCACAAAATTTCTGCGGACGCCCTTGAGTGGCGTTAACAATGAAGTCACAATGTACCTGTTGATTTGAAATTAATTAGTTTTAGTTTAGTATAGAAATATATACAATATTGAATATGCAATATGACATACAATAGGAAACCCAATTGAGAATGTTGATCGAACGGTACACATTAGCTAAGTCTTGAAAATATAAATATCGACGTTTGTGGTGAAAGACCTATACCCACAACCCACACTAATATAGTATGCGCTAATGCTCGGAATAGTCTTGTGCGTTGTAAGAATTACTCCCTCGTGACCTTGTAGCGGCGATAGAGACCGGCCGGCTGAACGCAATGTCTCCCCCTCCACACAACAGCGTCAGACTGTCAGGCCAGTGGTGTAGGTGTAAACACAATCCATAACCACCCGGCAAGCTACTGACCCGGGTTCGATTCCATAACTAAAATGAGTTGCAATTTCAGTGCACCATGAATGTTCCGAGTTGGTAACTATTGTAATCCAGGCTTCTTACGTGGATCACATTCATATCTATTGCGATCAACTTCCCAAACAACATTTAAAAACAGAGACATGTTTGACCTTTGTTAATTGTGTAAATCAGACTAACCAGAGTATTCTGTTATATATTTTTTAAATCGCATACACTTGAATTTATTGTTCAAGCATGCTTTCAAACTAGGGTCACCAAGACGTCCCAAAAAATACGGGACAGTCCCGAATAAGACCTAAGTGTCCCGCGTGCCGGACTGATTTTGTCCCGAAATATAGTCCCATTTACCATGACATCAAATTTCAAACAGACAGAGGTAGCTTACGCCGATTCGAGAGGTCGCCGTTTCGAGAGGTCGCCGTTTCGATGCCCGCCAACGGCAATTATGACTGTTATTTCCAGGGTGGGGATTGAGTTCTGCTAACTAGGCATTTTGACATTCTTTTTAGACTACTGTTACACTCTCTATAAAACTAATTTTTAAATGCGTAGCCCTACACATTTTAAATCATATTTTGAACAAGCAAAGATGTATACTATATGAGATTTTTATTTGTGTGCTCTCTCGTCCTCTAGTCCATCTCCAGTCTGGTTCAAGCTACAGCTGACTTGGCTTTCCAACACCACTTGAAAGTAAACAAAATATATCCTTGACTGCTAAGTGCTGCGTGAAAAAAGAGAACATGCATAATATTCAATTCAGTCAAGTGGAAGAGCTGTTTACGTTATCGGTTTTACAGTCTTCGTCGTCTCCTGAAACAGATACTTGACAGCAATAAAGAATGATTGTAGCGTGAACTTCCAACGTATAGAACGCAATCGTGGTGTATGGGTACTTCGTTCCGGGTTCGAACCCTGGTACGATATCAGTATTGTTGTTTGGATTTAATAACTGGAACGGATTCTTATCTTCATAAATCGTTCACACATTCTTGTCGAAATATGATACGTTGACAAAGACTGTAAACAGTTGAGTACAATCGAAAAAGATTTGATTTGATTGTTTGCTTCGTTTTCTTGACCAGCCTTTATTACGAGGGAATTGACTCGCCTTCCCATTATGTATATATATTTAGTTATTTACTTTTACTAACGCATAACTCTACATAGCGGTAAATGTTATTACATGATAAAATATATTACTTTTCATCAGGCGCGTAAAAACGTTTTGAAAGTTGGTGGGGGGCAAATTTATTTGCAGATCTCGTGGGTGGAGCCGCCAGAGGCTCTTTCGATTTTTACCATACCAGACCACAGTTATTTCGTCATGTTTTAACTGCACTCAGACTCTGTAAACGATGTTTTACAGCAACTATCTGCGATCTAAAAGCTAAAAAAAATGAACGTGAAGTGACCCATTTTAGTAAATTTCAACCTAATTTTTTATCTAATGACGAAGCATTCAGGCAAACATATTTGTTTAACCAAGGTGACTGTCGAATTGTATGTGTATGTGCATATTTACTACGGAAATTCTGGATTAATATTTTACTCGCGTTAAATTTGCCCTCCCCTCCTCCTCCCCCCCATTCCTACGCCACTGCAGTTTTCATAACAAATATTATAAAATACTTGTCCACAGCAATATCGCACAATACACGTACACATACACACGCCTGACACAAGACTTAGCTGATGCGCCTTTTACAATCGCTGACACTTGAGATAACGAATCAAACCGCGCGCTATCCGAAGCTCACCGGATCTTTGCTCGCCAGCCACTCGACAAGAGTTCCCGAGATTGCCACCGCAACGCCATCGTTCAGTCGCGAGCTGATCGGTTGCCGACGACGCGAGGCGATTTTTGGAGGGATTTACATGACGGCAGGTCAATGAATGTGTAGCAGCCACTATTGGTGATACAGACAAGTTGTTAGGTGGAAATCAAAGCTGAGGGTTCCACACATAGGGTGAAAGTAAAATATGCCACATTTCTCTCCCATTTGATCTATTTACGATGGGCTGAACACAAGCGACTTTGATTCACGTTTTCAGTGGTACACTAAAAAAATCAAAATAAGTAAACTAATAAAGATAATGTAATGAAACTAATTTCAGGTCACTTGTAAAAGAAGTACAAAAACGTGGTTTAAATTTCATATCATTCTAACAAACGGTTTTTCTTAAACATTCATTTCCGTTTTAGCGATTTAAATTTCCGGGACAGCCCAAAACAATGGCAATAAAAATAAATTTTCACTTTTTTTACATCAAAAACGTCATAATGTATTATACTGTGTAAAATGAAAGCATATAAAAAATATCAATTCTTTGTCTAGATTAGCCTGCTGATGATAACATGTCATCCCATTCAATATAAAAAATGATTTACAAAGAAGGACATCTAAATAAAACTAACAATATGTACATAAATGCAGGCAAGACAATGAACTATTTTGAAATAGTTGAATCACAACAATAATGTAGGCCTATAGTAAGACAGTATAATTTTGGGAACAATTAATAAATTAATAAATAAATAATAAATAAATTGTATTTAGAGTCTACCCACTCAGTTATATAACTATTTAGTTATATTGCTATATTTTCAGGGGGGGACAGTATAAATCAAAGTGACTTAAGCCTACCCAGTAGGCCCCGACGCAATCGACGAGTGAGCGATAACCAACCAAAGATCGATATTTTTAATAGGAAATATAGCAATCAGTGGTATGGA
The DNA here is from genome assembly GCA_024449915.1 of Sweltsa coloradensis. Lineage (NCBI taxonomy): Eukaryota > Metazoa > Arthropoda > Insecta > Plecoptera > Chloroperlidae > Sweltsa > Sweltsa coloradensis. The sequence continues at coordinate 10,323 of JAMZAV010013081.1, read as the reverse complement.
CAGTGCGAACCGCCGAACACCCGCGGATCAACGCCAGAATCAACAAGGCCGATTCAGAACGTAACTCTGAATTTATTAAGTGCTTCGTTGCTAGGACGGCTCCAAAGTCACCATTTACAAACTCAAGACACAAACTGATGGACTTAAGTCCAAATCAGAAGATAAAAACTGACATTGGCGGGAATCGAACCCTGGACCTTTTGCATTGGAAGCAGATACGCTAACAAGACCAACGAGCCAAATTCAAATTGGATTTAAATGAAATTAACTAATTAATAGAGGTATACGTGTATATAGCATTTTCAAGTGTCATTTTAAGTAGTGTTCTGGAGAAATTTTTTGGCCACTTTCAAAAAGCTTGTGTACGAAGTTTTTTCATACTTTTATTTCGAAATTATGTGATCAAGGTTGAATTTATATCAACTGAATAAAAATATGCATAAACAAATTTATATATTTTTTAGAACTTTGTAGCATCTATTTGCAAAACATTATTTTTACGTACCTCTACTAATGAACCAAATATAAAAAAGGGAAAAAAAGAAAAGGAAAATAATGAATACTAAAATTAAAAAACATATCTAAACGGAAAGAAATAGCTGATTATAAGACGATACTACTTAAACGAATATGAGGTTTGACAAAATCGGGAACAGCAAATCAGGGAATAATTAAACTTTTAAACTTTTTTGGATGAGCGAAGCGAAGACTTCAATTTCACTGACCCCCCCCCCCCCAAATTAAGCTCGGGTGTTTTTTTGTCTGTTTGTTCGAACTCTACCGGGCAAACGGCATAATATGCGATCTTGATGAAAATTGGAGGGGACCTTCGAAATCTCTGAACTTATAGACCTGCCACGTTTTTGGTTACAATCGAAGAAATATTTCTCGTGAATATCGTACTTTTACGATGTTTTTTATTTTTAGTGCGATATTTTCGTGGCATTTGGGCCTATTCTGACCAAACGGGTGAGGCTACAACGTTCATATTTTACATGGATATTAAGGTGGTGATGTATTGCTTTTTGTTTTGAAAGAAAAAGTTGAAAAAGATAGCCAGAATTGAGAATCCATAGAATATGAGATTTTTCAGGTTTATAATAACAAATAACAAGTAACAATAGAAACTTGACAACAATCACCTACAATGCATTCAAAAAGCACTTGCAAAGGAAAAGTGGTCCTACGCAAACTAAAAACTTCCAAAAAGCTCATCCATCAACGCGACTAAAAAAAGCGTTCGCGAAGCGGCCTAGTTATATTAATATGCGTGGCCGCGTGCATATGTGGAAAAGGTTACAATCGTACCGTATTTCAAAATAATAATTCATGGTTGACATGGGGAGTCTAGGCCATAGCTACAACTTATCTTACGCTATTATTTTTAAACGTATTACTAGTTAGGTCTAATGTTTTATTTGAAATGTCTTACTGAAAAAATTGTGTTTATGGTTTACTTTTTTACGTGTTGTTGTTTTACGACGTAATGGTATTGCGTGTTATTGTTAATTTCTATACCTTATTATTACTTTATTTTTTACTTAATTATTAATGCCCAATGTTTTATTTAAATGCCCTAGGCGGAGGCCTACTAAATAATTGTGTTTGCTGTTTGTTATATTACAGTGTGAGCTCTTTTCCTCTTAGTCTTTGGAAATCCAGCAATCCACCCACCCACCCAGCAAACACAAAAACTGTGCCCAGTACCAGGACAGTATCGTATTTTCTGGCTCAAGCAGTACTGGGTAGGTACCGTGTACATGGTACTGGGCCAGTAAAAAAGTGTCCTACCAACTTCCTATGCCAGCGGTGCCGGTCCGGTGTGGCCTTAGGTCCCGTCTGTATGGGGTTCGCGGCACCGGGGCGGAACGTCAGGGCCGGTACGTCGTCCGCGGCACAGGGCAGGCACGTCGTCCGCGGCACCGGGCATGCACGTCGTCCGCGGCACTGGCCCAGTATTAATATGTCCCTTTGTGCCGCGACCTTCACGGTGTACATAGTCTGAATGCCCAGCATTAGATAGTCACTCGCCCGGCGTCTCGGGCGGTCGCGTGCCCAGCATCATATATGCATTCACTTTTGTAGCCACTACGGCTTCCACGGGCGCGCGCCCAGCATTAAAAAGGCACTCGCCCAGAACCATGTTTGAAGAAACGCTGGCGCTTTCTAATACAATAAGTGAACGAATTAAAAAATTAATAACTTTTGATTCAGAGGAGCTACTAATTTCATATTTTAGACCATCTGGGGAATTACAAGTACAAGTTAGTAGACAGAATATACACGAGATAAATTTTATTGCCATTAGTCGGATTCGAACACGAGATACCTTGCTCCACTGCCGCACGCCTTCACCACTCGGACACCACACCTATGAATAACTGAGTGCGTTAGCTGGCTTATATAAGCGTCTAGCCCTTGGTCGGGTTGTTCGAAACGTAACATGTGATTACGACTCAAAGTAATAATATGTTTTGTTCATTATTATTTTATTTCTGTTACTAATATGGTTATGGTGCGAACTTTAATTATCCTATTATTAATTTCATAGAAATGCTTCCACAAATACACTGGGAAAGTATATCGGATTTACAAAAAAGACAACATTGTAATTATAAAGTAGGCCTATACAATAAACTTGTTTGTTTTAAATATTATATTTAAAATTTGTGAAGATACGACACTTAGCAGATTTTTTATCTAAATGGCTATGTCTACATGAATACTGAACAAGAAAAACCAAATAATAAAGGTCTATACTTGGATTACACAAAAAAAGAAGCATTATCCATAAGTAATTTCGTGTAGCAGTCAGACTATTATACTAGATGTGAAACCAAAATAAATAATGTGCAGGCCTGAATCTAAAAGCGTAATGTAAGGAAATAATTATTTTAATCACTTTTTTAATTATACATAATGTGGGGCATACACAATGGAAGTGCCACAAAAGACTTGTATTAGTATAATATACCTTTTGTGAATGTGCCTAATTATTGCACATATAATAATTCAATAATTGTTTTAATAATATTATGTTATTGTTTTATACTTTTAAGATAATTGGTCAAAGTTGGATGAGCGGAGCGAAGACTTCAATTTCATCGACCCCCCAATATATTAAGCTCGGGTGTTTCTTTTTTGGTTTGTTTGTTTTTTTGCCTGTTTGTTAACTCTCTACCAGGCAAACGGCAAATCCGATCTTGATTGAAATTGGAGGGGACCTTCGAAATCTTTGAACTTAGAGGTGTATTGTTTTTGGGTACAATCGAAGAAATATTTCTCATGAATATCGTACTTTTCCAATTTTTTTCGATTTTTAGTGCGATATTTTCGTGACATTTGGGCCGATTCTGACCAAACGGGTGGGGCTACAACGTTCATATTTCACATGTACATTAAGGTAATAGTGTTGTATTGCTTTTTAAATGAAAAAGTTGATAAGAATAGCTAGAATCCATGGAATAAAGGTTTTAAAAACACCAACAATGCGTTCAAAAGGCACTTGATAAATAAATAGATACCACGCAAAACTAAAAACTTACAAAAAGCTCATCCATCAACGCGACGGGACTTAAGCGTTTTGCTAGTTAATTTCAATATGGCTTCCTAGTTTCTTTCTTGGCTGCAGGGTAATTTGATAAGTAGACATTGGAAAATATATTTTTTAATTATATGTAGCTGTTATATGATAATATTATTTTAATAAACAAATGATTTGTAGAAAAAGTTATAAACAGTGTTCTAGAGGTTCAACTAGCAACCATTTATTCCTGTCAGTCGTCGTTCTAAATACTAAATTAGTATTTAGTATTCAAGATATACAGGAAGTCCAGTTTCAGCTTTTATAATAATAATAATAATAATAATAATAATAATAATAATAAGTCGGAGCAAACTTTAACGACAATTGATATGAATCAATAATTAATAATAAAAATAACAATAAAAATAATTATTAATTATTATTATTATTAAATCGTAGCAATCGTCGTAAAAGTTTGCCCCGACTGGGGTTCGAACCCAGAACCTCCGGCTTAACGTGCCATAGCTCTACCAATTAATATTAATTAATAATAATAAATTTTAAATTATTTTAATAAATAAACAATAATTATAATCATCATCTACAATGTTGAGTACATTAAATCTATTTTGGTTATTTTTAGTACCACGATATTGATATTTCAAGGTAAGAGCAAAAACGGTCGAACCGTATTCATACGATATTAACGCAATGTGGCACATTAAAATTTTAAAAAAATAAATGAATAATAAGAAAGAAACAGACTTGTTAAAAGCATAATATTATTTCCCTTCCATGTGTAAGGAGTACTTATGGGAGAACCAACTACAAGTGCCGTGTTAGTTTCCCGTGCTTTAGGAAGGCTCTTCGCGGCACGAGATTTCTACAAAGATATCAAGTGTTTTAGCAAAATATTTGCTAGCATGCGTTGATACATGCCCGTTACCCGTCTGTACGGTTGACAGCAGTGCCTCGCCAGTACGCGCCCTGCAGGACACGTTGATACGTGCCCGTAACCCGTCTGTACGGTTGACAGCAGTGCCTCGCCAGTACGCGCCCTGCAGGACACGTTGATACATGCCCGTTACCCGTCTGTACGGTTGACAGCAGTGCCTCGCCAGTACGCGCCCTGCAGGACACGTTGATACGTGCCCGTTACCCGTCTGTACGGTTGACAGCAGTGCCTCGCCAGTACGCGCCCGGTATCGCACGTTGACACATGACCGTGAGTAGATTGTGATATTGGCAGCAGTACCTCGCCAGTACGCGCCCAGCAGGACAAAATGTTACATGCCCGTTACCCGGCACTCCGCCAGCACGAACAGTGCGTGCCCAGACCGTGCCCTGCACCACTGTGTTTGCTGGGCACCCACCCACGCGTGCATGTATATTTGTTTTAAGTATCCAATGTTGTGTTTTTGGATGAGCGTAGCGAGCGAAGTGAAGATTCCATTTCACTACACTGGAGAAAAAATCCGGAATGTTATTTTTTTTTTGTTTCTGTATTTTTGGCTGTTTGTTAACACGATTCCGGCTAAACCGATACCTACTCCAATTGCGATGAAATTTTATGGAGACCTTCGAAATCTCTGAACTTAGAACTGCCACGTTTTTGAGCGCAATCGAAAAATTATTTCTCATGAAAATCGGAAGTTTACGATTTTTTTCGATTTTTCAAAAATTTCCTCGACTATGATTTTTTCACAGAACTGTAATATAATGAATTAAGATATTCTTGTGAAATTTGAGCGCAATCGAAAAACTATTTATTATGAAAATCAAAATTTTACGTTTTTTTTCTTTTTTAAAACAATTCTTTGACTTATAACACCTACATGCTTTATCCCATTGTAATGATTTTTTCACAGAACCTTAATTTTATGAATTAATATATTTTTGTGAAATTTGAGCACAATCAAGTAAATATTTCTTATGAAAATCGAAATTTTACGATTTTTTTTAAAAAATTACGATTAATTAAAAAAATAAAAATAAATATATATTTAATATAGTAATTCATAATTAAAAAAATAAAGTTTATTTTTTATTTAATTTAAATTATTTAAAAAAAAATCTTCAACTTAGTAATGATCTTTCACAGAACAACAGAAAATCTGGATAGCTCAATGCACCAATTACGCTCATCCATCAACGCGGCGGGACTTATAGCGTTTTCTTAGTCTAAATGTCCATGAAATGTAATCTAATGGCAATAAAACAATACCATAAAAGTGCAACATAACTGGAAACTGGGTACACTGCAGTTAAAAATTCATTCCCGAATTAATTTCGTACTTTCCGCCATCATCCAAGGCTGCAGTCAACAAACCCGAAGTAGCGTATTTGTTAGTTTTTACTATTATGTTGGCGCTGGCATGCCCTGCTGCAACGCGCGCGCGACCCCACTTCACACTACTGGTGGATGCTAGACTTGATGGCCCGCCTAGACTCTTATTCTGTTTCGATTCGACAGCTCTCACTTTTCACTTTTTTCGACACGTCTCATCTCACCCAAATGTGACACCTCTCATGTGTGCGATTCTGTTTACAATTCGAAATCGAAAAAGATCGATGTCGACCGGAAGTGCGAGTTTTCAAGAAGTGAGACCTCTTGGCCAATCAGGAGGTTGGAATTTAAAATGCGCGCTATTAAATAAAAAGTGGGGTTATGTTTGGATTTGCACTTCGAATATCTTTACGAGATTTGTGTTTTAAAAATGAATACAATTGTAGTATCCTCGTGAAAATATGTAAACTATGATGGTTGAAATATGTAGAACAATTCAATTAGCAGAATTTAGGCGATGAAAATAATTACGGAACATGTAAACATATGGGTCATGATGTTTGTTAAAAGTTAGGTTATGGTGTCCGTCTACCAACATAAAACAGGAATATTACGCGTAAATGTACTGGAATATGCCTTGCTTATGTAAAATACTTGCATAGAAAATGATTAAACCACCTTTAAACTACAATGGAACTTAGGCCCTAGTTATTCAGAATTTGATTGTTATGATGTTGTTGTTGTTGTCGAGTTTTTAAGGCCACAAAGCGTAGTACGCGTAGTAGTTTTCATCCGAGTTTTCACAGACCAATCCACGCCCGTCCTTTGCCGGCCTCGACCAATCACGAAGCCGTATTGACTTCTCACCAAGAATTATTTCAGTGAGAAGTTGTCACTTTTTTCGAACGATATATCGCAATGTTTCGATATCGATAACCAAACAGAATCGCAGTTGTCACTTCTCACCCAAGTGAGAGCTGTCGAATAGAAACAGAATAAGGGTCCTGGTGTCGACTTAGGCCTAGATGGATTACACTTGGAGTCGATAAAGGTAGTTGGCGCGTCACGCGGTTAGGCGCGTGGTTTAACAAGGTAACTTGTTTGCTGTGTTTTATTATGATTTCATTAATTATATTAGGTAAATATACATTAAAGCGGACGTTAAAAAAAAAACTACAAAACCTTTAACGTTTCTACGGAGTTTGTTTTATATTTAATTGTCATCATCCATAAACAAATGAAACCTAGAAATCCTATAACGTTTCTATTTAAAATATAAAGGACTTTCACCCGAAATATTAAATATTATTTTTGCCATTCATAAACCAAAAAACCAACAAAACCTTTTTTTTTTTTTTTTTCAAAACGTTTCTATTTAAATTAAAAAGGACTTTCATCCGCAAAGGAGATTTATTAATTTTTTAATTTTTATTATTTATTATTATTATTTGCATTTATTTGTACAACATTTGCCATTTCATTACCCAAAAAAACCTACAAAACCTATTTCTATGTAAAATATGAAGGACTTTCATCTGAAAAGGAGATTTATTAATACTAATTATTATTTTTGTCATCCTGAACCAAAAAACCTACAAAACCTTTAACGTTTATATTTAAAATATGAAGGATTTTCCCCCGAAAAGGAGTTTCATTAATTGTTATTGTTACTATTCTGTTGTTTTAATAGAAAAACATAAGAATAGAATATTAAAAAAAATCGCTTTGACGGAGATTTGAACCATCGAACCTTCGATTAAAAGGTTAGCCCGCTACCATCCTGCCAACACGGCACTACCATTCTGTGCCGCCTTGGGTGGTAGCGACGGTGGCCGCTGCAGCAGTCGGTAAGGAAGTACCGTCGCTACCACCCAAGGCGGCACAGAATGGTAGTGCCGTGTTGGCAGGATGGTAGCGGGCTAACCTTTTAATCGAAGGTTCGATGGTTCAAATCTCCGTCAAAGCGATTTTTTTTAATATTCTATTCTTATGTTTTTCTATTAAAACAACAGAATAGTAACAATAACAATTAATGAAACTCCTTTTCGGGGGAAAATCCTTCATATTTTAAATATAAACGTTAAAGGTTTTGTAGGTTTTTTGGTTCAGGATGACAAAAATAATAATTAGTATTAATAAATCTCCTTTTCAGATGAAAGTCCTTCATATTTTACATAGAAATAGGTTTTGTAGGTTTTTTTGGGTAATGAAATGGCAAATGTTGTACAAATAAATGCAAATAATAATAATAAATAATAAAAATTAAAAAATTAATAAATCTCCTTTGCGGATGAAAGTCCTTTTTAATTTAAATAGAAACGTCAAAGGTTTTGTTGGTTTTTTGGTTTATGAATGGCAAAAATAATATTTAATATTTCGGGTGAAAGTCCTTTATATTTTAAATAGAAACGTTATAGGATTTCTAGGTTTCATTTGTTTATGGATGATGACAATTAAATATAAAACAAACTCCGTAGAAACGTTAAAGGTTTTGTAGTTTTTTTTTTAACGTCCGCTTTAATGTATATTTACCTAATATAATTAATGAAATCATAATAAAACACAGCAAACAAGTTACCTTGCCAGGTTTTCCCTTTGGTTAGTTTCAAGCAAATCCGCTAGTTGGGCGCTACTGGTCAAAACTACGCGGGCGTTTGAATGTGGTTTGGTTGAAAGTGCCCCGTAAAGGTAGGCAACTTCTCAGACGTCTGTGAATGGAAGGCTGCAACTCTTTAGGGGTTGCGGGGGAGTGGGGCGAGGGGCGAGCAGTTTAGAGCAAAAAAGGGTCTTCTTCTAGGTATTGAAGTATTGACATAAAAGAATAACAGATTCGGAAGAAGGGTCCGGCCATTATAAATATATCTTTGTGTGCCAAGCTTTACAACACACCAATTTAGTTTACAACCGTTTTATACCTTCATCAGATCTGTCAATCGACAATCACGACGAATTTAAATAATTATTGAAAAGTCTTCTTTTGTAACGGACAAAATATTGATTCCTACAGCATTTATATGAATAAATATTTATTGTAATATAAACGTTACACTTCTATTGAGACATAGTCTCGTCTCGTTGGGGTCTAATAAACATAAACATAATTAATTTTAATATACATTATATTTTCTGAAAACAAATACATTTTGTTTGAATTACGTCTTGATATGTTTACACATTTGCATCAGAATAGAGGAATATTAATTAGTTGATCAATTGTTATCCCGTTTACGTTTTGCATCTTCATTACAAAATATATAACTGGAATATGGAACTGGCTGATTATATTTGGTAGGATTTTTTTACACACATAATGATAGAAAATTCCTTATCATAATCACCATAATACTTTTGTCGATTGATTAGAACTTTGCCTGTCAAATTGTACCAGTTATGACAAATCCTCTCAACAAGAGCCCGAGTGTGAGTTTGATGAGCTAATATTGCACTCAAAAATATTATTTTATTGTTTGAATAATTTTTCTAACGTGTTGGACTCAAATACTTCTCTCAAGTGAATGAGTTGTATCCCTTGAAAAGGGTTTCGCACAAAATGTAACCTTCTTTGTATGCGAAGGTTTTCAACTCAGTCGTATCATAATATGGCGCGTTATAACTTATTGTCAACATTAGTAGCAGATTCGGGAAGAAGATGAAAGAAAATACCTCTAAACATTTAGGCCTACAATTCCGCATTTTTGTTACCAAAATCAGCACTTTGTCAGTGGAAACTATAATAAGATGCTAATTGTTATTGGTAAAAAGTAACGTGAATATTAGTAAAAAAAAAATAATTAAAATTAATATTTAAAATAATCGTACTTAGAATCCACCTTCTCGGTCACAAAACTGATTACGTGATGTAATTTGATTTTACTTGACGGCTCACGATATGTATACCACTGTCACACTGGCGAGTTTTTAAACCCCTAGTTCGACATTAGATTGTCTCCTTCAAGACAATCCTCCTTTTCCACCTTATTTCCCTTAATTGTTGGGCGCCATATTGACTAACAATAATGCTAATTCTAATTCACTAATTGGAGAATCCAATTAGTTCGGCCTGGTTTGGTCACTGGATCCCTAATTCTGCAATACAATTTCTATTATAACAAATGATGAATTGCAGACGATTTGTCTGACTTCGGAGGCGCCGACTGGATGTCTGGTGCCGTGTCTCGTTCAACTGCAGCTGGTACAGACCCTCCCAAAACACTATTGGTCTAGTGACAGGACAATAGGTCATGCACTATCTACAGAGGTTGTGAAACGTGTAGTGGTTACAATGCCTGGTATATTGTTACGGTTGATAAATGGTGATACAAATTATATAAGCCCTACCTAGTCGGATCCTTCTGTTACATAAGCTGTGGCTGAGCCCAAGTTTACAGTGGCCTGATGGACCTTGAATCTACTAAATTACTATTATTAATACTGTGGTGTTTGTACTCATCTGTCTCCTTTTTGTTGTGATGTTCGAAGATGATGTCAGGGAGTATTTTAAATCGGATTC
>JAMZAV010013080.1:0-16895 GCA_024449915.1 Sweltsa coloradensis | reverse complement strand
CCCCTTTAAGGATGTTTCAAAGCTACTGCTACTACTACGGTCTAATTCGTTAGTTTCAATTGGCCAGCGATTCTGCCCAAACGGGTGGGGCTAGAACTTTCATTTTTTTATATTTACATTAAGGTTATAGTGATAAAGAGCCCTTTGAAAAGAAAAAGTTGAAAAGTTTGCTAAAAAGGCTTCCAAATAAAGGTTTATATAAGCCTTATACAGACATACAATCAACAAGTAACTATAGATACTTAGACAATGATCGCCTACATTGATTACAAAAAGCAAGTCTTTGGACCACCATATATTTGACATCCTATTGTTAATTGGTTATACCATAGAACTTAATCGATTTTGATAAAATTATTATATTATAACAATTAAGAATTTGCAATGGAACTTGAAAGTAATGAGATCCCAACACAAACAAAAAACTTGTAAAAAATATTGACAAACCTTACACACTCAAAAGAAATTAGTCTAAAAAAAGGCCAAGCTCATATACCCTTCTACATTTGCGCATTCTTAATTCATAAACGTACAGTGTCCCGTAACAACATCCTAGAAAAGCTTGGTGTTCGAGACCGAGGTGCTCAACTCCGAGAATAATGGACTGTATATATATGATCTGAACTTACCCCGAATCTTGACGTAGGCTGAAGGAGGCAGTGCAGAGGTAAGTACGATGGGCGAGATGTTAAGCCCACCGCGAGAGAGAACAGGGATAAAGAAACTCGAGTTTGGAAGATGAGTAGGAAATTAGAGAATGCCTGGAAGGCAAGTCGAACCAAGGACTGCAGCTCGGAAACCCGTCGTTGTATTCCAAGACGGACGCGGCAGGCGGCTACGCACTTGAGTACGTACAGTGAGTGCAATGTCCGGAGAACGGACACGTGCGTTGCGAGTTGCGAGCGAGAGAATTTGAGACGAAAACGAACTTTGCACTTCATCGAGTGAAGGCGAGAGGCGAACTGCATTGACAAAATACTTGCATAAAGTCGAACGCGAGAAAACCAGGAAATGACGTCTGATAGGCAGAAATTCAAACAGGTGATAACAATATGTGCAACTTATGAATACGAAACAAGAAATACCAATAGCTAAGAGAAAAATATAACTACCAAAATAGCGCCGGGGAATGGCGCGAACATAACCGCCCACCTAAAATGGATATTTTAGATAGGACCAAGAGAAATAACTAAGAACTACAACTATAAGACCGAGCCAAAACGAATAACTAAGAAGGAGGGAGGATCACCAACTTGTTCACCGGACGGGTAAACACTCCTTTGGGAGTCCGAACGGACGCCACTCTGATGACGTTGTCTTTGCCAGGGCACACTTGTACCCCGGCCAATCAGGCCAAGACAAAGGAGTGGTAGCGGGTTCCAACACGAAGACCACGTCACCGACCTTGAGGTTCGGGCACGCGCGCACCCACTTCCCACACTGCATCTGCGTGTGCAGATACTCAGAGGACCAACGTGTCCAAAAGCTTTGATGCAGTTGACGGACTTGAAGCCAACGAGAGAGGTGAGAGGCATTCTCGACGACAGCAACTTCGGGAGGTGCGAGAAGCGAGGTGCCGATCAACAAATGTGCGGGAGAGAGGTAATCTGGGCCATCCAGGGGGTCGAACGAAGTGGCACAAAGCGGACGACTATTCAACACGGCTTCGATGCGTGAAAACAGGGTGGAGTACTCCTCGAAATTAAGGGCGGAGTCCTTAATAGTCGATGTCAGGAGTAACTTGGCGGATTTTACCCCGGCTTCCCAAAGTCCACCGAAATTAGGAGCGTAAGGGGGTTGAAATGCCACCTAACATTACGTAGTGCAAGCTTGTCCGCGATGGCGGTCTCAGCTGCCGTGAGAGAATCGTAGATCTCGCGGATGCGAGCGAGCAGCACCTACGTAGTTACGGCCACAGTCGGAGTAAATGTGAGCTGGGAGTCCACCCCGGGCGAGAAACGATCAAGACAGGCCAGGAAAGCTTCAGTGGACAGGTCAGAGACCAGCTCAAGGTGCACAGCTTTGGTGGCCATGCAGACGAAGAGACATAAGTAGCCTTTGACGATGGAGGCATTACGACGAGGACTCGTCTTCACTGAGAATGGGCCAGCGTAGTCTGTGCCCACGTGGAGGAACGCACGCGAAGGCTTAACGCGAGGTTCAGGCAGATTAGCCATAATTGGCTGATTAGGCTTGGCGCGGCATTTGAAACAGGTTAAAGCGGCGACGAATGCGTTGCCGTAACAAGCCACGCAGAGAGACAATCCAATACATCTGCTGAATGAGAGCTTGCACAGTGCGGGGGCCAAGAGTGCAAGTAGGAGAGTGGAAGGCATCACACAAGAGCGCGGACAAATGCGCTTCCTTGGGAAGCAAGAGGGGATGACGAGCTTCTTCGGGGAGAGAAGAATAATGAAGCCTGCCGCCCACCCTGACAAACCCACGGGAGTCAATGAAGGGCTTGAGGGTGGCGATGCGAGGGGTCACGAACGAGTGTTTAGCCAGTTGCTGAGCTCATCAGCGAAGTACTGCTGCTGAGTGATGCGCACGAACAGGCGCATCGCCGTCCTCAAGATCGTACGGGAGCAGAGGACCAGAGGGGGGTGCAAGGTTACTTCGACGAGCAAGCAAGATGCGGGAAAAGCGTACCACGTGACCGAACACGCGCTTGGCTTTCAAGAGCGAGGAGAAACTCTGCAGTTTGACAAGCAGAGGATCAATGACGGGATCATGAGTTATCAGCACCGTGGGAGACGCTTTCAGCTCGGGCAAGTCGTGGCTGGTTCAACCGAAGGGACCGAGCGAGACCACGTGGAGGGGGGAGAAACGCATGAAGGGGGAACCAGAGAACCATATGGGGTGGTTCAACAGGTCCAGGGGGAGCAGCCCCGAGAGGCGCAATCGCAGGGTTCTCTTCAGAACTAACATGAGCCCATTCAGGGAGAAGTGGTCTCGAGTATTTCGACTACCCGATTGGCGACGAATGTCTTCAGCTGGTGCGGGGGGGTACTGAGCCAAGCGGGCACGATAGTGGAGTCAGTGTATAGCAACACTGTTTCTATGTGCAAGGGCTTGAGAGCGGGTAGGTGTGTCTTTAAGCAACCCTAGACAATAACAATGCTCCACTGAGTTCCAACTTGGGCACAGTGAGCAGCTTGACGGGCGCGACCTTGCTCCTGGCTCTCAACAATCTGACGTGAGATTTGCGAGCACGTCTCAACGTGCAAGTAAAGAGTAGCAGCATAGGCCTTCTCGGAGGCGTCGCAAAACCCTACAAGCGGTATGTGGCATCGTTCATGACAAGGAGGCGCGGAACATGAACATCACTCCACTTGGGCACGCTTTCATTATGGCAGTGAGCCAAGTCTGAGAGAGTGATCCGAGAGTGATTCATCCCACTCCACACGCAAGAGCCAGAGATTCTGCATGAAACACCTTCATCCAAGAGACGAAAGGGGTGAGAAACCCGAGTGGGTCGAATATGCGCGCGATGTAGGAGAGTATGGACCGTTTGGTGACGCAACCTACAAAGGGCAGAGTGTGGAAGCTGAAGCAATCGGAACGAGGGTCCCACAACAGACCGAGAATTTTCAAAGTTTGTTCGTCGTTGGAGAAGACCAGGGGAGTTTCTAGATGGTCCTTGGGGAGGGAGCTAAGAGCGTCAGGAACATTGCTAGCCCACTTGCGTAGCTCGACGCCTGCACACTGAGTGAGTGACTGCAACTCAGCACGAAGCACGAGGGCTTCGTCAAGGTCACTGGCGCCTGAAACTACGTCATCGATGTAGATGTTTGAAGTAAGGGCGCGTGAAGCGAGAGGAAACTTAGCACCTTCGTCCACGACCAGTTGCTGCAACACTCGTTGGGCCTGGAAGGCAGAGGGAGTGAGACCGTAGGTCACTGTATTGAGCTCGTACTCAACGACAGGAGAGTAGGGCTCAGGACGCCAGAATATGTGCTGAAAAGCACGATCGTCCTGGTGCACAAGGATTTGACGGTACATCTGTCTCACGTCCGCGCACAGAGCTACAGGATAAGTGCGAAAAGTGGTTAGAACAGTGGGAAGGTCACTTTGAAGCTTAGGACCACTCAGCAGGACGTGGTTGAGAGCGACTCACTTTTATCAGGAGAGGAGGCGTTGAATACCACTCGCCAGTTTAGTGGTAGAGCTTGTGACCTTGTGTACACAATGATGCGGGATTATGTACTCCGCAGGTCGAGAGGAAGGCTGCATGTGCAGTGAACGAGCGTAATCACTCATGAACTCATGATATGAGTCATGAAGTGGAGGATCACGCTTCAGACGACGCTCTAACTGACAAAAGTCTTGAGCGCGACGTCACGATTGTAGCCTGGCATGACGCAATCAGGCTTGAATGGTTAGAGCGACCGAGTAGCGGCCAGAGGGGTCGCGAGAGTGAGTTTTAATGAAGTGCTCTTCAACGAGCGAATCCATTGGGTCCAGAGAGGGAGGTCGACTGACTTCTTCTGTTTCCCAGAAGAGACGGAGAGTATGTTCCAACGGGGAGCTTGTCACAGCAAGAAATGAGTAGGATGACTCAGGTGCTGGTTGAGTAGCGTGGACCGGACCTAAGATTACCCAACCAAAAACCGTTTTGAGTGCGGCAGGTTGCTGCCTACGATCGTGTGTCGGTTTTACAGAGAATGTCTGAGTAGAGATCGGCACCAATGAGGAAATCAATGGGCCCTGGTACATTGAAGCGATCGTCAGCGAGGTCAAGGTCATGATAGCGCTCTATGACGTCAGTGGACACGGAGGATGTAGGCAAATTGCCGGCAATAGTTGAGAGAACGTGTGCATTGACATGCATAGAGGGTTGCCAGAGAGCCGAGAAGCTAAACTGCATTGCACAATACCATGCACTCGAGTATTAGTTTGTCCGACACACTGACAGTTGGGCGGTGGCTGGATTGACTTTCAAGGCCCAAACGTTGCACTAACGACTTAGTGATAGCAGAGATTTGTGACCCGGAGTCAACAACCGCGCGAAAGGGTTGCATGATCCGTGCGCGTCACTAATGAGTGCACGAACGGTGCCTAGTATGACAGTTTGATGAGTGGGGCTCGAAGCCTGGACTTGACATGACAGAGCCTGGGGCGCGAAGGACCTTGCTCGGTGACAGGAGTATCGTCAGCGAGAGACGGAGCGGATTCAGAATGTAACATAGAATGATGTTTAGAGCTTTGACACACAGAACATGATTTCGTGGAAGTGCATTAGAATCGCAGATGTGCACCCATACAATTAAAACAGCGTTTTAATTGGCGCAAGCGTGTCATAACGTTGGTCTATGGTTAAACCACGGAAAACATTGCACTGGTACAATGTATGAGAAGCCTTACATACCGGACAAGCGGACACAGTTGAATGAGATTGATTACGAGATGAGTTACTGGGTACTCCGCTGCACACTGTTGTTCGAGGCAGGTGACGACACTAACAAGGTGTTGATTCGCTTTGAAGGGAGAGAACTTTTGACGGTAGTAACAGAACTTTCCCGACAGCACATAACTCCATCGTTCTAGATTGGTCTTCGAGAAAATCGATTAGCGATTTGTAATCGGGAGTTGAATTAGATGTTTGTCTGTTTTCAAAAGCCTTGCGAGATGACGCATCGAGATTAGCTAATGCCAAACATAACAATAAGAAATCACCTAAATCGGAATATTCAGAGCTTTCAGAGATTCGACAGAGTTGCGATGTGTTTTTAGGAAACGCTTGAAGACCGTCATAGGATGACGTTTTTAGAGGAACAAAATCTAAAATCTGTGGACATACAAACTCCCTAGTAATCGCTTGTTTTGATAACGAGAGATGAGAGTGTTCAGAGCGAGGGGTAATTTTCTTCAGTTATTTGAAACTCTGAGATGAGGCCAACGGAGTTCAGACAATGAAGTTGTTAAATAGTGTAACTTTTGAACATTACTTAATGATTTATTATCATCGATCAGAGATTTGAAAAGAGAATAGAATTCGGGCCATTTGCAAATGTCTCCTTTGAACTGGGAAGATCTATGACTGGCAATGCAAGAGATGGTTGAACTGAGGCGGACAGAGGACCAGGTTGAGTCACAACAGGGCGCTGATTTAATTTATCAACCGTTAGTATAACGAAACTTACAAGCAAAGAAAAGCGTTTCAAACTGTCTTGAACTTTGTCTATTTCGATCGATTTAGCGGGAAAACTACTTGGGTGTTGAGTTCGGCAATAGACATTTGGATTTCGCGGAAATCAGATTCCAATTGAGACAAATTATCAAAACGGGGCCTAAATGACTCAACTTGATCGGGTTTTATTTTCTCGAACGCATTGTACGTTCGCTGAACGGACGCGAATATAAACTCGCGTCGAGCAACTAACTTTTTCTGCTGAGCTTGCAACTCTTCCATGATGAACGGAGATTACAAGTATCAACAATAAGAGGAAACAACGTAAGAGACAATTACACTGAATAGCGCAATCAACAGAAACACGAGAGCGAAAAAATACAACACTCAACACCGTGTGTGTTAGTGCGACGACCAACAAGGACTAACCTTGAATGAGAAAAAAATTTGCGAAAATGCGGGAAAATCACCGGAGCATCCGGCCCGGAGGACCGTTGTGTTCGAGCCGAGGTGCTCAACTCCGAGAATAATGGACTGTATATATATTGATCTGACTTACCCCGAATCTTGACGTAGGCTGAAGGAGGCGGTGCAGAGGTAAGTACGATGGGCGAGATGTTCAGCCCACCGCGAGAGAGAACAGGGATACAGAAACTCGAGTTTGGGAGATGAGTAGGAAAATAGAGAATGCCTGGAAGGCAAGTCGAACCCAGGACTGCAGCTCGGAAACCCGTCGTTGTATTCCAAGACGGACGCGGCGGCGGCCAAGCACTTGAGTACGTACAGTGAGTGCAATGTCCGGAGAACGGACACGTGCGTTGCGAGGTGCGAGCGAGAAAAGTTGAGACGAAAACGAACTTTGCACTTCATCGAGTGAAGGCGAGAGGCGAACTGCATTGACAAAGTACTTGCATAAAGTCGAATGCGAGAAAACCAGGAAATGACGTTGATAGGCAGAAATTCAAACAGGTGATAACAATATGTGCAAATTATGAATACGAAACAAGAAATACCAATAGCTAAGAGAAAAATATAACTACCAAAATAGCGCCGGGGAATGGCGCGAACACTTAGCAAATAGAATTTGCATGACCATTACGTTTAAATTATTTCGAAAAAAGAATTTGGATGAACTATTATGTTTGAATTAATAGTACTTATTGCAAATTCTACTTTGCCAAGCTTTTCTTAGATGTTGTTAAGGGACACTGTACGTTTCTGAATTAAGAATGCTAAAATGTGGAAGGGTAGATGAGCTTGGTCTTTTTTAGATCTTTGCATGACCATTACGTTAAATTAATTAGAAAAAAGAAATTTGGATGAAATATTATTAAGCGAGCGAAGCGAGCGTTTTCCATTTGACTCTGCCGGAAAAATTAGTCACTGGTTTGTGTTTTTTTTGTTTGTTTGTTTGTTTGTTTGTTTGTTTGTTTGTTTGTTTGTTTGTTTTTTTTATTTTTTTTTTGTTTTGTTTTTTTTTTGTATGTCTCGTCATAACGTTCGAACGGAGGCTCGGACGAGTTGAAATTTTGACCATCCGCAAGCTTCGTTCTCGATTGAATGCCATTAGTTTTGTGGCAAAATCGTTCAAAAAGTTAAAAAGTTACATTAAAGTTAATCGAAAGTTTTTTTTTTCAAACTCAACGGCGACAAAATCTGAGATAGCCAAATCATTTAGAATGTCCGTCCGGTCACGAATATGTTAATTTTATTTTGATCCGATAAGTAGTGTAGATGGAAATTACATTATAACAAAAGTAACGTTGCCATGGCAACTAAAAAGACGCGCGAAGTTTCTAATGCACTGCCACCTAGAAGTAATCAAAATACTTCGAGGAAGCAATCTATTATTTGTCAACAAAGAGTTTAAATAGTTTTCCCAAGGAGTCAAGGTCCTCTAGATGGCGGTGGATTTTAAAGTAAAGATTTAAACACGGGTTTACCCAAATACCTTGGCAATAATAAATAATACTGGAAACGCGAACGTCGTAAATTTTAAAATTTAAAAAAATGTGCAATGTGGGTCTAGCTATAGCACGTGCTCGCTTATCAACGCGTCCAACTGAGCGTTTCCTAGTTAAAATGTAATTTCCATCTACACTACTTATCGCATCAAATAAAATTTACATATTCGTGACCGGACGGACATTCTAAATGATTTGACCATCTCAGATTTTTGTCGCCGTTTAGTTTTAAAAAAATCTTTCGATTAACTTTAATTAAGCGAGCGAAGCGAGCGTTTCCATTTGACTCTGCCGGAAAAATTTGTCACTCGTTTTGTTTTTTTGTTTTTTTTTGTTTTTTTTGTTTGTATGTCTCGCCATAACGTTCGAACGGAGGCTCGGATCGAGTTGAAATTTTGACCATCCGCAAGCTTTGTTCTCGATTGAATGCCATTTGTTTTGTGGCAAAATCGTTCAAATAGTTAAAAAGTTACATTAAAGTTAATCGAAAGTTTTTTTTTCAAACTAACCGGCGACAAAATCTGAGATAGCCAAATCATTTAGAATGTTCCGTCCGGTCACGAATATGTTAATTTTAGTTTGATCCGATAAGTAGTGTAGATGAAAATTACATTATAAAAAAGTAACGTTGCCATGGCAACGAAAAGACGCGCGAAGTTTCTAATGCACTGCCACCTAGAAGTAATCAAAATACTTTCGAGGAAGCAGTCTATTATTTGTCACCAAAGAGTTAAAATATTTTTCCCAATGAGTCAAGGTCCTTAGATGGCGGTGGATTTTATCCACAAAGCAAAGGTTTACATAGGGTTTACCCAAATACCTTGGCAATAATAAATAATATCGGAAACATGGCCCTGTGGACAGCGAACGTCGCAATATTTTAAAATTTTAAAAAATGTGCATTGTGGGCTGCTCGCTCAACAACGCATCCAACTGAGCGTTTTCCTAGTGTAACTTTATAACCTTTTGAACGATTTTGCCACAAAACTAATGGCATTCAATGCAGATCGAAGCTTGCGGATGGTCAAAATTTCAACTCGATCCGAACCTCCGTTCGACCGCTATCATAAGCCAAAAAAGCTGCGCGACTTTCCGTTGCCATGGTAACGGTACTTTGTTATAATGTAATTTCCATCACACTACTTATCGGAACAAAATAAAATTAACATATTCGTGACCGGACGGACATTCTAAATGATTTGGCCATCTCAGATTTTGTCGCCGTTTAGTTTTAAAAAAAACTTTCGATGTACTTTAATGTAACTTTTTAACTTTTTGAACGATTTTGCCACAAAACTAATGGCATTCAATCGAGAACGAAGTTTGCGGATGGTCAAAATTTCAACTCGATCCGAGCCTCCGTTCGAACGTTATGGCGAGACATATATAAAAAAAAAAAAACAATTAACAAAAATAAACAAAAACCAAAAAAAAAAAAATTAGTGACTAAATTTCCGGCAGAGACAAATGGAAACGCTCGCTTCGCTCGCTTAATAAATAAATAAATAAACAAATAAATATATAAATTGTATTTAGTGTCTACCCACTCAGATATATTATAATTGATTTTCAAAGGGGGACAGTAAATCAAAGCGACTAAGCCTACCCTGTAGGTCCCGACGCAATCGACGAGTGAGCGATTACCAACCAAAGATCGATATTTTTAATAGGAAATATAGCAATCAGTGGTATGGACAGTGCGAACACCAGCGGATCAACGCCAGAATCAACAAGGCTGATTCGGAACAACTATGAATTTATTATGTGCTTCGTTGCTAGGACGGATCCAAAGTCACCGTTTACAAACTCCTAAGACACGAACTGATGGACTTAAGTCCAAATCAGAAGTTAAAAAACTTCTTACTTTGGCGGGAATTGAACCCTAGCAAGCTAGACTTTCTGCATTCATTCATTCTTCACGCGAACGCTTTTTCCAGTCGCGTTGATGGATGAGCTTTTTTTGGAATATTTCTGTCCAATGATTACGTTTTTAAGTGGAATCTCATTACTTTTTCTATAGTTACTTGATATTACTTGTTAATTATACACCTGTAAAAGGCTTATAATAAAACCTTTATTTCTTTGAATTTCGAACAACTTTTTCAACTATTTCTTTCTAGAAGCACTACATCAACTTAATCTTTATGTCAATGTAAAATATGAACGTTGTAGCCCCACCCGTTTGGTCCGAATCGATGAAAATATCGTATTAAAAACCGGGTAAAAAAATCGTAAAAGTACGATTTCTATAAGAAATATTTTTTTCAAATGTCTCTATAATCACAACATATATAATTCCAGTGATTTTAAGCGTTCCCATAAAGTTTCATCAATATCGGAGTAGCCATTAACAAATATCACGAAAATATCTCATTTAAAAAATGAAAAAATAAAATCGTAAAAGTACGATAATCATAAGAAATATTTGATCGATTATACCCAAAAAGTGTTAGGTCTAAGTTCAGAGATTTCGAAGGTTCCCTCCAATTTCATCAAGATCGCATATGCCGTTTGCCCAGTAGAGAGCGAACAGACAAAAAAAACTAACAAAAACAAAACACCCGAGCTATTTTTTGGGGGGTAACGTAAGTAAAAAAAAAGACACACAAAGTGAAATTGAAGCCTTCGCTTCGCTCATCCAATTATGCTATAGACTAGGAAGTTTCGCAAACGCTTTTTTTAGTCGCGTTGATGGATGAGCTTTTTTTTGTTAGGTTTTAGTTTGCGTGGGATGTCTTTAATTTCGCAAGTGCTTTTTGAACGCGTGGTAGGTGATTGTTGTCAAGTTTCTATTTTTACTTGTTAATTGTTATTATGTACCTAAAAAAACTGATATGTAAACCTTCATTTCTATGGATTCTGGCCAACTTTTCAACTTTTTCTTTCAAAAGGTACTAATCACCATACCCATAATGTCCATGCGAAATATGAACGTTGTAGACCCACCCGTTTGGTCAGAATCGGCTCAAATGGCACGAAAATATTGCACTAAAAATCGAAAAAAATCGTACAAGTACGATATTCATGAGAAATATTTCTTCGATTGTACCCAAAAACGTGGCAGGTCTAAGTTTAGAGATTTCGAAGGTCCCCTCAAATTTTCATCAAGATCGCAGATGCCGTTTGTCCGGTAGAGAGCGAACAGACAAAAATACAAAAAAAAAACAAAAAAAAAAACACCCGAGCTAATTTTTTTGGGAGGTCAGTGAAATTGAAGTCTTCGCTTCG
Source organism: Sweltsa coloradensis (assembly GCA_024449915.1). Lineage (NCBI taxonomy): Eukaryota > Metazoa > Arthropoda > Insecta > Plecoptera > Chloroperlidae > Sweltsa > Sweltsa coloradensis. The sequence goes on along the minus strand of JAMZAV010013080.1, from coordinate 5,573 downwards.
CTCATCCAATTAAATTTTTTGTGGAAATAATCCCTTTATGAGGGAATTTCTCGGCCAGAATTAAGCACAAAACATTGCTCACATTGATAGAGCCAGAAGAATCAAGTAAACACTGGATTGTAAAAGAAAGCTACATCTATGCTCATGATGATATTTAATTTTCATTACCTTTGAAAGCGTTTTTATGCGGATTTAAAAAAATGAACGATTTGACCATACTTTGAGCATGTTTGGTGTATTTTTCGTAAAACAAATTTTTCGTATGAAATAATTTTAAAAAATTACTTGTCTTTTTTTAAATTTGTTTTGACATTTTATAATAGAATAAATGCAATATTTCGGGAATTTTAAACTCCCTTCCAATGGCAACAATTAAAACAAAACTCTGTCTCCATACCGAAGGTTGACACTTCAATGCCAACACTGCCATATTGGTCTCATTAAAATTATATAATTACAGAACAAATAAAAATATTACAATCATGTTCTATGGATTGGGAACAAACCCCTAGTAGAACAGGTTTCTGAACATCTTCATAATGTGAACTGCATTGGCGCTTCAATCATTCTACTCGAAGCAAATTCAAAACACATACATGGAGGATAAATGAGGCTGCCTTGATGTATGTTGCTGATGATGCTATCAGCACTCCCTGGATTTATTTCCCAGCGATTTGGAAGGGGTTTTTCCCAAGCCATAGAACAATGTGGTCAGGATTGTGGTATAATAATTATTTGTTTTGTAAGTGTATAATTTTAATGAGACCAATATGGCAGTGTTTGTATTGAAGCGTCGACCTTCGCTTGGAGACAGAGTTTTGTTTTAATTGTTGTTATTATTTATTGAAGCGAGTTGAAAATTATCGAAATACGTGTATTACATTTATTCTATTATAAAATGTCATAAAGAACATTCGTAAAAGTCCAACAAATTTATTTCAATATAACCAAACTGTTCGGACAATCTCAGCTTCTAAAGGGCAAACTATAGCATATATCTTAGCTTAATAAACAACCTTTTGTAAACTATAACGTATTATCTTTAATAATTCGTCGGTCAGATATTTTTTAGGAGAGTAGGTTTTAGACAGATACATGGACGAGATTGGGCGGAAAGCGACTTCTTACAACACTTTATACCGACATTTGGTGGAAGTGCCGGGTAGGGAATTCCACTAAAGCATTGATATTAAACATCTATAGTAGGCTAGATCCGCAGTTTCTAATACGTCCGCACAGGTGCGAGCGTACCAAATTGAAGCGACAATCTAATCTATTCAAAATGGCAAAAAGAAACAATAAGAAGTTATTGCATAAGGGAATTTAATAATCATTTGGTGTTAATGGCTAATATGCTCACCTGTCAACCTGGCGGCCATCTTTAAAAATATTTGGGCTACAAATCGCTCCATCTACTTAACATCAAACTGTAATTTCAAGATGGCTTCTAATTGACACGCCTGTGGACCAATGACTCTGAATCTAGCCTACTATGGATGTTGGAAATCAAACAGTTTTTATATAATTGAGTCTCAACTAATTTATTGAATACAAAAATCGATAACAATCGTTTTGCGATATTGATCAATTATAGTTTCTTAGTATTTTTAACTTCTTTACCTTTTATGATTTAAAACCGAATACAAAATTGTTTCTAAGCATTCCATACTAAAATTCTTACCTTAATAATCGATAAGTACATACATATTCCCACCTTTTTCAACCCATCCCATCCATAACTGTGATTTGATGTAATTACCTAATACATTGAATATATAACTCTCATATGTAAACGATGTTGATCGATATCGAATAATTGAGCGATGTGAAATCGTTTGAGGGTCCTAGCGTTTAATAACCGAAACCCGATTGACATCCCCAAGCAATACCCACCACGAGGTATTTGAGAAGCTAACTATCGGTAGGAAAATAACAACAGATGATGGTAAGATGACGTCGGTGCACTGTATTTACTTTAATCTACATGTCATTGATTGCAAGTTAAAGCATTATATGTGGTTTTTTCTCGGAATGTTCTAATTTGAGTTTCATTTAATGGCAGTACCAATATTAAATGTATGTCGATTTATACTTTGAATTGAAAGCAAATTAAATATTCTGGCAACGTTAAAAAAATCAGTGTCTTGAAAACTAAACACAAAATATTTACTAAAAGCTTTTTAGGCCATATTGTTCATTGTGATCAATTTTAAATTGCTTTTCAAATTTTACAGTTAGTAATTAATAATTGCTGTTTTAAAAATTGTGTTTGTTTACAATTCCTTTATAAATTATCTTATGAGAAATATTATTAAAATTTCTTTATCTAGATAATACAAGCCACACAGGTATACAAAAACAAATTTAAATAATAAAATACAAATCAATGATCCTTTTGGTCTCATCAACAAATAAATTAAATAAAAACAGACATATTTTCATTGATTATTGCGTGTGACAATTTAGGTTTTAGATTCATAATACACACAATAAACCGAATTAATTTTATTTTAGGATCAGTGTTACACTCTTCATATCAGCTTAGATGTATTTCAAACAAAACAAGTGTTCTCGGTCATAGAAAATATGTTGTGTCCTCTTCTAAAACTCGTGTCACATGTCCTCTTGAAACTGAATGGAAAACTCAATGCTGTGGATGTGAATAGGATCAATGACTCACGGTTCTCTCATCTCTCCGTGGCGTGAAAATAAATCAATTAGGCGGGGCGGATGGCAGATGAATGCTTCACTTCCGTCTGAAACACGTGACGGCGTTGAAAGTAGCAGCGCCAGTAGACGCGTCCCTTCTGCTGGCCTCGCCGTTGAAGGTCCATCTGAAACAACGCAGTTAATACGTATACATCAACTTAACAAGGTGTTAGCTAACAAGGTTATTATATGATTTTTCAAATAAACGTTTTGTTTTAAAATAGGATCAGTGACTGGTCCATGAAGTGGGAAAATACGAATTTACAATGTTTTGCTGTTTGGGGATGTGGAGCGAGTTCATCAAAATGTAATGGAACTGCTGACGCACTTTTTGTCAACGTGTCTTGTTTCTTTTCCAAATCATCACTAGAACAATAGTCAAATCATGCAGTAGTTTTTATTACGCTAACCAACGCGTCAGTATTACAAATTCTGCTCGTTGGGTTTTACTTACAAAATGTGTGTTGCTAATTTGGAACTACTGGTACACAGCCGTTTTAAACCCACCTGTGACATGTTTTTGTCTTGTCAACGTAGGACTTCCAGGATTAATGGTTTTGTAAAACTGCTGGCATTCCCTCAATATGTCTCGTACGTTTTCCTGACACGAGCTAGACTCGGATGAGTCACTGGAATTGGTTTCATAGAATATGCCGACGTTTGAAGGTGAAAGGCAATTAAAATTTTAAAATTTAACTTCACCGTACTGGAGCAGAATTTTAGCGATTGGAATTTCGTCACTTTGTGATTATGTGCAGTTCAATTCGTTTGAAGGTACTGCATAGAAATAAAAAATTTCAATTAGTAAAATCAAATTACTTTATTTTTGTAAAAACGAAGCGAACGAATGTAATTCTCAGGAATTTTACATGGACGAAATAATTAAAAATAAGTTTTGTGGATTGATTTGAATTTAATAACATTGTTAAATAGATTCTTTTAAAACGGTATGAAATTGGGACAACATAACTAGCAAATATTAAATGAAAAGCTTGTGAAAAGCACTTTAAAAAAATGATATATCTCTTGTAAATCCAGCTTTCTAGTTTAAACCAGGACCTAGGTCAAATTTGTTGTTTTTTGAAAAAACTTTTAATTATAAAATAACATGTTTGAATATATAAAATTTACGTTTTGTAGTAGTGTGTATATTATTTCTATTGTTATATAAAAAAAGTTAAGTCTTGACCTTTTGACCATGATTGAGGCCAATTTTTCCCCTTCGTTCTATTTTGCCAAACATGTGCCAAGTCAAAATAATTATTGTGAATGGCTTTGAAACCTGTTCTATAAGAAAATCAAAACTTCTTTTTTTTCAAATTTGTCTGATGGGGCCAGTACCTCAAATAACGCCTCTTCAAAATAATTTCAAACTTCAATTCGCCCAAGCGCATCTTTCAACGTAGATAGTTGTGTTTTGTGACATAATTTTCAACGGGTTTTTCTAAAGGCTGACTGAGAGAAATAGATTTTTTACAATAATTGTAATTTTACAATTATACAAGACAATTTTTGTCTTGTCTGTAAATTTTTTCGTTTGGCGGTATTTTGTACCAATTTGTACCGAAAAACGAAAAAAATCGCATGAAAAACAATTATTGTTTTAAAACAATATTTTTTTCTCTCAGTCAGCCTCTGGAAAAGCAGTGAAATGAAAGTTACAAAAAACACAATACCATATTTTGAATGGTGTGCTTGGGCGTATTGAAGTTTGAAATTATTTTGAAGAGGCGATACTAGCCGTGTGCCCGATCAGAAAAAATTTGAAAAGTTTTTGGGTTTTTTAATAGAGCCAGGTTTCAAAACCATTCACGATAGAAAATTTTATTCTATATTCATTTCTGAAAGGTATTTCTTGAATTTACTTAAACACTGAAAAATTCATATTATTATCACATTGTCAAATTGGCCCCTCAAAGGTCAATAGGTAAGGACCATCCAAACATGCCCCATTTCTAAAATATTACATGTGGGTACTCTAAGACGTAACATTTTAATAACAATTACAAAAAGAAAAGTGAATGGCGAAACATTGCATTTGCGTCAATATTTTTCATGTCATGTGTCAAGTTTTTGTGGTAGGATAACTTGATACGTTGAATTGTGATGGCTGTACAAACATTTTTTTGTAACCCTTTAATTACCAACTAAACTGTAGGTGGAAAATTTACTTTCCGTTTCTAAAAATAAGCACTTTTTTTTAAAATTTTTGAACAGCTAATCGCGACAACTCGATAGGATAACTATGCTTCAAAGCCTGGTTTGTGGAGCTCATAAAACAATCCAGAAAAAGGCATCTGCAATCGCACGTAGACAGTCGAGTTGAAGCGCTCAGTTTTCTTTTTTCAGTTTAGCGATAACTTACAAATCAACAAACTGTATTTAAGGGGTCCAATACTCACACACGCTTATTGCATCTACTGGCCCTATTTATAATGACAAAATCGTGAAAAACTCCGTTTAATTTTCCCCAACAACCATTGCATGATTTTTGAAATAAAGTTGTCTTACTCTGTATCCCAGCGTTTAATCGAGCATGCAAAGTTTACTAATTGAAACCCAGGGTTTTGGATTGTTTTTTAAATTGCTTTGCTCGAATGTCTCGCAATGATTTTAAAGATACTATACCTGCATGGATAAAAGATATAGCGGCTTTTAAAATGGTTACTTCAAAACTTGTATGATGCTATTTTGTAAAAAATTTAGCGCAATCATCTGAAACCTGAATGTGCACTTGTCCACCGTAGCTTTTATAGCGACTACTCTTTTAAAAAGAATAGCATTACTAAACAAAAGTATTATTTAAACACCCAATGTATACGAAAAAACAAGTAAAAAGAAAAAAAAACCAAGGAAATCCGGCC
>JAMZAV010013079.1:0-17741 GCA_024449915.1 Sweltsa coloradensis | reverse complement strand
CTTCCCTATAGTCTCTAGGAAGAGAATAACAAAAAAAATTATTCAGTTCATTCTCGGGTGATAAAGCATACGTTGCAAAGTAAAAAAGGTCCGTGCATAAAAAAATACAAGAAATTCTGAACTTCTCACAGAGAGAGCATAATGTTTTGCCTTTTCCTAATGGAGGAGGAGAAATTGCTTTTTTTAAAAACAGAAATTTGAAAAGAACCAATTGTAAATAATAAAAATTTAAACTTGGAACTGGTCGCCGCCCCTATTTTCCCCTCGCACGAAGGCCTAAGAAAAAACCCAGAGCAAGCAGGAACGATTAGCTTTTTTAAATTTTTTAGGGGTTTCAAAAAACCGGCGAAATAAACTAAAAAACTACGAGTAAAGTTTTTTCTTATTTCTCGTTCTCTTTAAGTTAACATTTACCTTAATTTTTTCGGTAAATCTACTTTTCCTCGTTTAAAATTTTATAACTCACGAATGCAAAACGCGTAAAAATATTTGTTTTTGATTAAAACAACAGAAACAGGACACAAAACAGCAGTAACGAGGATGACAAAACAATAAGCAGTAACACGCAATGGGGTTCAGTCTACGACACTAACATGAAAAGATAATTGCACTCGTTTTGCGGTGGTCTCATTTGAGTTACCCTCGGTTAAATGAGACTTGTTTTGAACTAGCCAACTTTGTTTGTAAGTGTTTACCCTATTTCTTTGTTTGTTTTTTTAAAAATGGTTCCTTTCCGTGCTTTTTGCTTTTCTTAGACTTTTGTTTGTTGTGTGGGATTTTAAAATTTTTTGTGCTTTTATTCCTTACTTTTTTTTTTGTTCCAGTGCTTATACCGAGTTTTTTGGTCTTCACCTCCTTGTGTAGGTGGCAGACTTCCTACAGTTCAGCTAGAACTCAGCCTACAACTGTCAAATCTACATACTTTTTTGTTATCTATTCACGTCAAATTTAATAGAAGTGTGGAATGTTTTTTGAAATTTTTAGAAAAAGTTTTTTAAAGAAAATTCGGGGAAAAATTTAAAATGTATCTCAATTCAATTTTTTAAACAAAATTACAAAATTTTAAATGAAACAGGTGTATCACACAAGTTCTAGAATAAAGATGTATCTATAAAAAACAATGAATATTGCACGTGTACTTTGTTAAAGTGCTGAAATACGAATGCATGTTTTGGTTGTTATTTTAAGTTCAAATTACATAGGCCTAGTTTTATAGCAGTGTAGAGTGTAGACTTCAGTTTCAGGGCTGCTGTGCAACCTTTTAATGTTATTCAACCTCGCAGTGCCAGTGTGTTAACAGTTATCAATTTATGAATAGGGGGAAACATCCCCTAGGGTAATTAAATTTTGGAAAATTTTTCGGACCCAAAATTTTAAAGATCGAAGCACGATTTACTTTTAACACGCACTTTCTGTTTGGGGAGGGGGGCCGCAGCGCGTTGCCCCTTTAAAATTTTTACGAATTTTGGGTTAAACCCTAATAAGGAAATTAAATAAAAAATGTGTGATTTAAACCCTTTTTAAAAGGGTTCAGGTTAAAAAATTTGGAAATTTTTTTTTTTACCCAAAAACGTTAAAAAAAAAAAAAAAAAATTTTTTTTTTTAAAAGAACGTAATAACTTTTTAAAAAGGTGACCCCAAAATTTTTTTTAAATAATTTCCCTTTGGGAAGTTCAAAAAAAAATTTTTGGGTATTAAATTTTCCCCCCAAAACCGGTAGGAACCCAAGTAGATTTTAAACAGTTTCGGAAGGGAAACCCAAAAGTTATTAAAAACTTAGGGCCGGGCCGTAATTAATAGAAAATGGTTTTTTATTAAAATTTTTAGAAAATAAGAAGAGTTTACCAAGCAAAACTTTTCGGATTCTGTGTTGTGTGCAAAAACACCCAAACCTGAACGATTGCACTAAATTTTAAACAGACATATGCGGAAAGGGGTTTGGAAAACTTTTTACAAAACAAATCCGGGGTTTTAAAAATAAAGGAATAATCATTTAAAATATGCCGAAAATTTGAAATCATTTTTTTTCAAAAACACGTTTTTAATGTCAGCGGTGGGAAAGAATTTCAGGACCCAAAGGGGAGCCGTTGCCGCTCAAGGTTCCCCAAAAAATTTCCGTGGGGGTTCGAGTAAACCTTGCAACTTACTGTATTTTGTTCTGGCTTGTTTTCCCTAGTAATTTTTTCATTTCAAAAAAAAAATTCGAAATTTTTTAAAACATCCAGAAATAACCAAAAATATCTGACGGGGTTTTAACCCGGTCTTCCACATTTGGGTAAGGGGCCCTTTGCAACCATAGTAAAAAGCCAAAAATCGTTTTAGACGAGTGAGCGAGTATTGGTTGGTGGGCCTACGGGGAACATTTGCATTTGTTGATGAGAATAATAAGGTTTTTAAAATTAATGATAGGCTTTTTATTGAGTTTGGGATAAGGGCACGTAACGTAAAGGTCATAATGCGCCATTAGCCCATGAAGGCCGGAGGAAAGACCCATGCGGATCCAGCCTTAGGTGGGTGAGAAAAGGAATGAACACTAAAAAGGGAACTTTAAACACGGCCGCCACTCGTATAACAACGACTTTGGCGTTTTCCCAGTAATAAACATGAATCTCATCTATAACACCTACGAAAATGTTGCTCTATTAATGAAATTGATAGATATACCCTCGCTCATACCTGTGTTAGGAATTAGATAGTAAATCATGTCTTTTTTGGTCATCAAATACAGCAGAATCGTTTCAGTACTGTTCCATCCATTCAGACTAAAATGCACCAAACAATAAAGAAGTAATCAATTTAAACCCCGTCTCGGTAGCTTAATCCGAGTCCAGACTTTCCAATGGGGGGACCCGGGTTTTTAATACCCGGCTTTGATGGATTTTTTAATTTTGGTTTTGTTTTTCCAAAAATTATTATTTAGTGTTTTTTGCTTTGGATTTTTTGTTTTTGGTTTCCCTCTAAGTGTTTTGTCTCCGATGGTGTGAAAGGGTTATTTAAAAAAAATTTCCATTTTAAACTTTAAAAAAAATTTTTTTATACTAGTTTCTTTAAGTACCATTTGTACATATGGGCGCAGAGAGCAGTATTTGTAGCCCGTTTTGACATTCCCGCCCCTTTGGGGTTTAGAAGAATAAAAATACTTTTTTAAATTTTCCTTACTGTGGTTATGCATGGACCCCTTTACTATTTTTTTTAAAATTGCTTTTTTCATTTCAGTTTTTAACCCTAAAAAACCAAAATTAGTAAATGGGCGTAAATAAGGCGTGGAAAATTTAAATTGTAAAATTTTTAAAACCCCCCCCCCCCGGCTTTGGTCCCTAGGTTTATATGCATAATGCCTACCATTTTACAAATTCATAATATTTTGACTTATTTTTTAAAAAATCCCTAAATGTCAAGGAGTTTAAAAACTTTATCCCGGGAAATGTAAAATACAATAATGTAACGAGAAAATGAAAAAACCCATCGAAACATTGAATTTCCCTGTCATATTGCAAAGGGGCCTTTTCAAGCTGGTCTTTTCCCAAAATGGGAAAATTTCCCAACTGAACAATTTATAAAAAAAAACTTTCTAAAAAGTTTCATCTCTGGCACCCGGGAAACAGGAGTAAAATTTGGGACTTTTAATACTGGCATAACCCTTCCCTTCAATAAACCTCCCCGCTCGGGGCCCCAGGGAAAATCCAGTTGACAACCTTATTTGGGCACCCGGGATTTTTTCCCCGAGGGGCCCAGGTTTGGTCAGAGGAAAAGGGGAAATAAAACGAGAAACATAGTTCGGGGAGCGAAAAAACAGCGGATAATAGCTCCCCCATGTTGTTTTTATCCCTTCATTAACCTAAGTACATCCCACTCCCCCCCCGGAGCTATTACATCGAGTGGATAGTGTGTTCCACTCGCATAATGTAGAATCGGGTTTAGCTCCATGTTTCATTGATTGCGATTTTGTTAAATCAATATACGTTTAAATTTTTCGACGAAAATAGTTTTGGAAGGGTGTTGGGGATCGTGAAATTTAAAAGTTTTGCAACCAGGGCCGTAAAAGAAAAGGGCAGGGGGATCCGAAAAAACCCGGGTGCAATGCAGCAGCATCAGTTTTAAAAAAGTAGAGATCAAATGAGCTATGTTTTAATAAAAAGGAAGCTTTGCAATCGCTTTTTCCGGCGCGTTGTTGGAAAGAACGTAAATTTTTTAAAACGAAAAAAAGCTTTAAATTGCGATTTTTTATAACGAAAAAAAATTTTTCGATTTTCGCTCAAATTCAAAACGAAATTTTATTAATAATTTAAAATTTAAAGGGTTTTTTGAAAAAAAATTTTTACAATCGAATAAAAAAATGTAGGTTCAAGCAAGTCCCAAAAAATTAAAAATTAAAAAAAAAATCTTTAAAAAATTTCAATTTTTATAAGAAATATATTTTTAAATTTCCCCCTCAAATTTCACACACATAATTTTATAAATTTATAAAATTAAGGTTCTGTGAAAAAATCATTACAATCGGATTAAAAAATGTAGGTGTTATAAGTTTGAAAAAAAATTTTTAAAAAAACGAAAACAAATCGTTTTTAAAATTTGGGTTTGCATAAGAAAAATTTTTCGAAATTTGTCATATTTACACAAATGTATTTAATTTTTTTAAAAAAAGGTTCCCGTGAAAAAAATTTAATTTCAATATGGTAAAGCATGTTTGGTGTTATAAGCCGAAGAATTTTTTAAAAAAAAGAAAAAAAAAAATTTAAAATTTCGAAATTTTTATGAGAAATAAAATTTTTGGGTTGTGCTCAAAAAAAGTGGGGAGTTTTAAATTCAAAAATTTTAAAGCCCTCCCCAAAAAATTTTAAATTGCAATTGGAAATATCGGTTTTGCTGGGAAACGTATTAACAAACAGCCAAAAATACAAAAAAAACATTTTCCCGGGTTTTTTTTTTCCAGTTTTGAAATGGAAATTTTTCTTTTTCCCCCCCCCCCGCCCACGCTCATCCAAATTAAAAAACGATAATTAAAATTTTACTTAATACTTTTTAAAAAAAGGCACACATTTAAACCCCAAAAAAAATTGAAAGTAATCGATAAAAAAAAAGTTTTTTGTAAAAAAAACCGGCTGCATTGATGGCGGGTAAAAAATTTTTCAAGGGTGTTTTTCCCATTATCAAACCAGTGTGTCTAGCTTCTGAATTCACGCTGGAATGGTGGAAGTCTATTACTTTAAAATCCTCTGCTGTTGTAGCAATTTACAATTCTAAGAAAAAATAGTAAGAAGGTCATGTTCATGTTATGGGGTCATTCATGTTATTAACTTTTAACAATAAAAACCCAAATTTAGCCAGGTCGATTATACTCAATCCAAGATATATCATACTTTACGTAGACATTACTGACATTTTTTGGGAAGGCGTGAAAAATTATTTGCATTATTACGAATTAAATAAAAAATACAGTTTTTTCCTGACTGAGTCATTAATGTTCATAAAACTTGACGTACGAAGAAAAACGCTTTGGTAATTTTGATCTCATTAAAAAATTTACATCTCATTTCCGAGATTTTTGAAAAGAACATTTTGCGAGCACGGACGAAATGTTGTCCCTTGTCACTAAGATAAGCCGGCAAACTGGTACCGGTTGTTGCTGTAACGCACGTCCAGCCACCGTAGTGATAAACCTCCCAATCAATTACCATTGTACTCTGCGGGGCCACACAGAGTACATCATTATCATTCAACGCACGAAGAAACCCCCTGCGTTTCATGCACTGCCTATCTTGAATAAATCACATCACCATGGCAATACGTCTCAGGCGACGCACACGAGACATGGCCAGTGGTAAAGTGTCGAAAACGTTTTAACAGGGGAGATATCATTTGTAGGAGTATTAAAAACCCTAAGGCCGTCAGGTGGTATTGTAGATATGTCACTTTTGTGTACTCTTTTATTATCGTACCCAAACAAAATCACAGCTTTTTTTTGTAGATTCGCTAGTAGTTTCACCAGAGAAGAGCGTTTATTTGGAGTTATCATTAGGGTACACATGACGATATTTTAATCATTTCTAAATTCGAATCCTAATGAGGTTTGTAAAACTGAAAATTAAAAAGTTACATATCAGAAAAGAATAATTTGAAGAATTCAGTTATTATTTTGGAAATCTCAAACATTTTAATATGGGTTTCTATAGGGAAAAAAGAACTTCTTTTTATTTAGTTAAAAAAAGGCATTCCAGAAAAAATTTATTTATACTTCAATAAAAACTATAAATATTTACATACATTGAGATCAAAAAAGTTTTTTTGCCAAAATGCCAAAATCGTTGTTGGCGGTGGTAATAAATAATAATGCCTGCCCTTTACCGACTAGCATATGAGCAGACACAAAGAGACGGGAAATGTAAATTAAAACTATAATTTCGCTCGTCAAAGGTTGCGGGTTGCAAAGGGGATAAATATCACGCTAAAGATCGATAAAAGGGACACATTGCGAAGAAGGTTTTCCTTTTCATTACTACGCTGGGTTAAAACTTCACAGCGCATGGGGTTTTGATGTCTTCCAACGCAGCTCAATTCATGGTTAGGTCGCATTTGTAATTTATAAACTAAATTTATTGTCATATTACTGCACGCTGTGTCAAGTGTACGGGGAAAATATTGATTCTACGAAGGTTTTACATAAATTATCGAATCTTTGTAATTTATCAAGTCAGAAGAAATCTCCATGCCATGCGATTTTTAAAACCTGCATATAACTAAAATACAAGACTGTGACCAGTGAGTATTCAAAATATTCGAACATAATGCACACGTTCGAGTTTTTTCTACATAATGTTTCTAAAATATTATCAAATACATTTCGCAAAAGCCGATAACAGTAAGAAGAAGTTTAGAAGTGTGGCTCGTTCGTCTTGTTGTTAGCGTATCTGCTTCCAATGCAGAAGATCAGGGTCGATTCCCTCCAAAGTCAGAAGTTTTTTAACTTCTGATTCTGATTGTCCCCCACTGAAAATCAGTTATATAACTGAGTGGGTAGACTCTAAATACAATTTTTTATTTATTTTATTTTATTTAATGAATAAAAACTTATAACAAGCACAATAATGCAATTTTCTTGTCGCTTCATGTTGTAAACTTATTCATCACCATTGAAGCATAACTTAGCCTCACTCTCCTCCCAACTCCTTCGTACGGTAGACAGAAACAACGATTATACATTTTTATAAATGTTGCACATTTTTAGCTTCACGTATACATTATAATAAAATTATGAGCATTCCATAATTTGCAAGCCATTTGTGTCTGAATCTTTGTGCCTCTGTAGTCTGTACAATTTTGAATCACATTTCATTATTTCCCTGTAACATTTTCTTAAAACCACACAAAACGGAAAACTACATTTTATAATAATATTTCGCTAATTGCTTCTAGAAGGTGATCACGTTCAGCTAGCGTTCTGTAACGCGGGGTTGCATGTGGTAGCTCCGTTTAGGGCATAGTTGTAAGCTAGTCCTACGATGATCTCTCCCATTCAGAGCACGAATCTCTGCATTGCGCCTCGCGACGCATACTACTGCGTCTCGCCGCTGCACGGGCGGGGGGAGAGGGGGCTGTGCCCTTCCATGTACTCCATGGTATAGTTCGAAACTGGCGCAGGCTGCAGGCGTATCAAATATACATTCAAATCAAATGTTTGAGCAATATCGTGAAGGGACAATCGTAAAATGTTATACTTTCAAAATATGAAAGAACACACATAAATTTACTATAGAATTATGTGTATGGGATTAAATGTTGATTTTTAATATTCAAGGCAGGAATCGGATTTCTAAATCTCTTCCTCGTCTTCACATCTGAGTCATATTTGTGTTTGACACATTGCAGTGATATCTATCACTAGGAAGCTTCGCAAACGCTTTTTCAAGGCGCGTTGTTGGATAAGCGTATTTATTTTAACGAAAAAAGCGTAAAATTTCGATTTTTATGAAAAATTATTTTTCGATTGCGCTCAAATTTCAAACCAATATGTATATTCATAAAATTAAGGTTCTGTAAAAACATCGTTAGAATCGGATAAAGCATGTAGGTGTTATAAGTCAAAGAATTTAAAAAAAATCGAAAAAATCGTAAAATTGTGATTCGCGAAAATAATTTTTCGACTGTGCTCAAATTTCACACAAATATATTAATTCATGAAATGAAGGTCTGAGAAAATCATTGCAATCGGATAAAGCATGTAGGTTTTATAAGTCGAAGGAATTTTTAAAAATCGAAAAAAAATCGTAAAAATTGCGTTTTTCATTAGAAATAATTTTTCGATTGCGCTCAAAAACGTGGCAGTTTTAGTTCAGAGATTTCTAAGGTCTCCAAAAAATTTCATCGCAATTGGAGTATCGGTTTTAGCCGGAATCGTGTTAACAGACACACAAAATTCAAACAGAAGAAAAAAGAAAAACATTCCGGATTTTTTTTTTCCAGTGTAGTGAAATGGAATCTTCGCTTCGCTCGCTACGCTCTTTCCAGTAAATATTGGTATTGTTTACTTTACTACGCCGAATTGGCTCGTTGTTACGTAGAAATTCATTCCACTGATCTTTTCAAAATAACTCTTATCTGCTCAATATAGGAATACCTGTCAATACATTCGAGAATTTTAAGGGGAAATTGATGTTTTCAATAATTCATCTCGATTAAAACGTTCATGATTTTGGGAAGTTAAAATTATATGTGATAAGTATTTGATTCAGTATGTCACTGCCTCCTAGATTCTACTCGGCTGCTCCTGGCAGTGGTATATTATGCTTTTAAATATTATTGGCAACACATGAACAGCATACTAATTAGAAGGTCGTTATTTTTTAATTTGCCCGTATAGGTTTGTCCTTATAATCATAAATTTTTGTAACAAATTTATTTTCTGGGTAAGTTACCCGCTGCGTCGTCGTAGAGCTATAATGAACAAGTTTCCCCAAAAATTTGCTCAATTTTGATAGTTTTACCTGTACTGAAGAAGGGGGATGTATAAGGAGTTCTCAATTAAAATCTTCATAGTAAATGTTCTAATTAATAATACAACAAAGTCTACTTAATATTACCAACATATTTAACCTCTAAACTTTGTCCTGATCAGATATAAATCGGCAATTTTCCTTCACATTGTATATCATGATTCATGATACTCTTATATAAAATGAACGTTGCCAAGAGATATAGACCAAATTTTAAATATCATTTTAAAATTACCGTAATGATGTGCGAATGGTTATAGAAGTGGAACAAATACTGACTTTCTAATAAACATTGACATGATGGGTTATAAAATAAATTATCGTGAAACATTAGCAGTTCAAATTGTACAAATTTAACGTTTTACCATGAGATCAAGGGGTTTTTAAAATTTAATGCGCCGTCAATACTCAATAACATTTTAGCGAGTCCACGGCTAATCCTCTTAAGACCCGATCGAGAATTATAGCAGTTTAATTAACTTGCTAAAACTGTGACCGGTGTAATCTGGTTTGATTAGCTGATACGTAAATCAGCCGTGGTTTAACTGAAATACATCATGTGAAAACAAAGCTTGACCAATGTTGCGAATTATGCCCCGCCTTCATGGAGCTTTCACCGACGTAATTAAACTGTGGGACGACGCGTAATACAGCAGGGATCCCCCGATAAGCCCCCACAATAAGACTGTCTGATGTGTGTTTCATTTCCGTGCGGGTTTCTGTGTCTGCGGTAACTGGCTCGACAGGACAAAGCCGTGGACTTCAAACAACCGTTGCCCAGATAGTAGCCTGGTGCTGCCTGTGCAATCCTCCTGGGCTAAGAACAATATCTATGCATGTTATGAGAGTGTTATTGATTGCCTCCATCTATCTCGTCAGGACTTTTGTTGTAACTTGTAAGGATAATGAAGAAATCCTACCGCTAAGGGTTTTCGTCATTGTTCGTGTTCATTTTGTAATGACTATTCTCGACA
Organism: Sweltsa coloradensis; assembly: GCA_024449915.1. Classification (NCBI taxonomy): domain Eukaryota; kingdom Metazoa; phylum Arthropoda; class Insecta; order Plecoptera; family Chloroperlidae; genus Sweltsa; species Sweltsa coloradensis. Next base: position 7,777 of record JAMZAV010013079.1, on the reverse strand, counting down.
CAATACAAACCTATCGTGATGTTTTAAAAAATAGTAAAACATGACGTCTTTATTGGAGCAGACCTATGGAGTATGTGGACCAGTCGTTTACAATTTGTTTCTGCTCAGTCCTGATTGGAAACGAACATCAAAAGAAAAAAAAATATTCGAACACGTTATTCTGGTAATAATCTACATACCAATAACTAAGATCATTGAAAAGGAATTCAATGTTATATCTAAATTTTGGATACATAGTTACACAGATTTGATTGTGTGTGTGATTGTGTAGATACGTCAACATCATAAATCAAATTTTAAACTAATGAAACTCGCAGTATCCCTTGTTTAACCTGTAGGCAACAATTATCAATAATTATTTAAGAGTAGCCCACGTGTTGCGACAGTGTACACTGTACACTTCAAATTAAAAAAACAAAACAATTCTTTTGGTGAATATTTATACGGATAACCAACAACAAAGTCCGAGTGAGCCCCGGAGACCATAGTTTGCACATCTACGATGGCGACGTCCTTGAAGCAACAAACTCTCAACTCTCAACTCCAACTACGAGGTACAGTCGAGGATAACGCAGTCACCACACACGTTCCGTCATGCATAAACGTAACTGCCAATATGTTGCAAAATGGGCTTTGCAGCTTGCTACATTCGACATCAGAGTATCATTCTCGGTTTACTGTGTAACATCCACAGTTCACAATTTAACTACGCCACCCTAAAATATTATTTTACAACATTTTCACATTTCAATTTGGATCCCATATATTCCCCTTTTGAAACACCTCATTACTAAAAACAGGGCGCGCTGTTGCCAGGCTGGATTGGAGCTTCAGTGTCAATCTGACAGCGTAAACGAGCACAAACTGAGACGTGAAGACGATGGTACCACGTGGTTTGCAACATCCGGGGTTTTAAAGACTGGTGACAGGATTTAGACTCAAGTAGCGCCCTCATGCACGACGGAATGATATAAAAAAGGGATTTTAAACCCGATTAATAAATTTTTTACAACAGATTAAGGGTGCACTATATTCTAAAAATTACTTCTTAATATTCTGGTTTTACGCTATTTATCGTTGTGAAATTTAAATTTAAATTCCCGGAAAAGATAACTGGCTGGCAAATGAAATCTAAGTAAAAAATTAAATAAAACTATGTAACAAACAAGTACCCTACGTACGTACATTAGCAAATTGCAAAATTTTGCAAAAAACAAATCTTAGGAAGTTAAATTTGATTGTTCGGAACCACATTATAAATAACACTAATGAAAGTAGGGCTGGGCTATGCCATATCGTTCAATAATCGACATCTCACGAAAAATTTCGTTAGCAATATCGAAATTTTATTATTTTTTCAAATGAAATTCAGTAAAAGACTTGAAGGCCTCCCTTTAGTAGTAGGACTATTGTTAATACGGGCGTAGCCTAAAAAGGCAATGCCAATAATGCAAAGCCAAAAAATGAAAACCACTGTTTACGTTCTCAACACACGCGGTGAATGACCGGCACCTCCACCATTTGCAAAAGTCAGGGACGAATTTACTTTAGGATAACCTGCACCTCCTAAAGCGAATTTTTTCTAATTATTTTTTAGCATGCAAACCGAAATTTTTAGAAATATTTGGTAAGTTTTTATTAATTGACATCATTAAAATCCCGAAAATTCCTATCCACTTCTAGTTATTGACGTTGACGGTTGAATTTGAATTTAGAATTTTTTTTTTCTTCTTCTAAATATTGATATTTTATATGAGTTCAAATATCCACATCGAAAATATTCCCACATATTGATATCTTATCGAAATATCGATTTATTTGCCCAGCTATACTAGTAAGAGCGCGTATCACAATTCACGGGGAACTACTTTTTTTACAAAGCCCCTCGCGAGTAATATCAGTTGCACACTAAACGCACACTCACGATCACGACCGTGATCACGCTACGTCACTCCTCCACCTCAAGTTTCACTCCCCCTCACCACAGAGTAATGTTTGATGGATGAAGCCGCCTGCATCTCGACGCGCCACTTCGAAACACACCGGAGATTGCTTGCTAGGGATTGTTCTCCCTTAGAAGTTGTTTCTGTGATGACAGATAGTTTTCATAAACACTGGGCCCTTTTATTTAATAGACTCTTTGGATGGCTGCGAGCGAAGCGAAGATTCCATTTCACACACTGGAGAAAAAAATCCGGAATGTTTTTCTTTCTTTTTTTTCTGTTTGTATTTTTTTTCTGTCTGTTACACGATCCGGCTAAACCCATTTCTGCATTGCGACGAAATTTTTTTGAAGCCTTCAAATCTCTGAACTTAGAACTGCCAACTAGTCCGTGGAACAAGCTGCTAAAATATTTAGGGAAAATTTCAAATCCGGAAACAGCACCAAAATTTAGGAAACAGGTAAAAGACATATTTTAAAAATGTTATTTTCACGGGGGACAAGCATGTGCAAGTAAAATCACCCGTCATGGCGTCCACAAGATGGCGCCAAAATAATTCTTAAAAATTGCTGTAACTCAAGAAGAATCATCAGATTTGGATAAATGGGTTTGTTTTTTTCGGTTTTTTAAAGCTTACAAAAATGGCATCAGAAATTTACCGTAAAACAATAGTTTTAATTATATTATATATTATTACAAAGTATTGCCAATTATAGCCCCTTGGGTTTAATTTAAATTTTTTACGTAGAAATCGCCCGATTTTCATAAAATTTCAGACATCTAAAATAACGCCAAAAAATCCAAAATTAAAAGTCCCAAAACGAAATTTTTGTAACTTTTTTATTAATTAATAATTTAAAAAAGCATTAATTAAATCCATTTAAAGTTTTTATTCACTACCAAAGTCCCGTAGTGTACAAAACAAGAACAATATGACAACAACGAACCAAAAAAATATTAGTTCCAAAATAATTTCACACTTTCGTATTAATTCAATTAATTCAATTAATTAAAAATAATGACAATAATCCAATTTATTTTGTAAAATTAACACAATGAGTCGGGCCTTGGAAACATTTTTAAGTTTGTTTAAGGCGAATAAATGTTATGGGAAAAAAAAAAATTATTAATAATAAATCTCCGAATTATTACATTTAGTTAATTATCCCACTTTGACATATGTATCGTTATGTATACCTAAAACCCGAGCGATCGTCATAAAATACACTACTTTACGACCACAATGCCAATGAATCCGAATTGCCATGTCCCGAAAAAAAATTCTATAATTACCCATTAATAAGAAATTAAATGAAGAATTTTATATCTTAATAATGGGTTTATTGCACTCAATTAACACATACAAAAAAGCCAACCCAAGTATCAAAAATAAACAATGCGAGTATAATTTAAAAAAATTTTAAATTCCCCAAAAAAGTTAATGCTACTTTCCGTTACTTGAATTAATAATTGAATTTAAATTAATAATTTAAACACATGGTTGTGAAATTAACACAGCCACACTGGGAACCATTGCATGCTTATTTTAAGGAAAATAATTTGTGGAAATTCAATTTAAAAGACAAGTAGCATGAACTTAATTTGGGACTATTTAATTTTAAAATTACATTGCATTGTTTAATTTGATACTTATGTTGGCATTATATGTGTCAATTGAGTGACAATAAAATTATTTAAAATTAAGTAATTCTTCATTAAAAAAACTAATTAATCGTAATTATAGGAATTTTTTTCGGGACATGACAATTCGGATTTATTGTAGTAAAGACGTAAATTTTTATGACGACGCTCGAGTTTAGGTACCTATACATAAAGATACAATGTCAAAAGTGGGGTAATTTACTAAAATGTAAAAATTCGAAAGATTAATTAATTTAACAATTATTTTTTCATACATTTATTCGCCTTAAAACTAGCTTTAAAATGATTCCCCAAGTCGACTACATTGTGTTAATTTTACAAAATTAATTTAGATTATTGTCTTTTTTTTTAATTAATTGAATTAATTGAATTAATAGGAAGTGATTAGAATAAATTTGGAAACTAGTAATTTTTTGGTTCATTGTGGGCATATTTTTCTTGTGTTTATACATTTCGGGACTTTGGTAAGTGAATAAGAAAATTTTAAAGATTTAATTAATGCTTATTTAATATTTAATAATCAAAAAGTTACAAAAATTCGTTTCGGGACTTTAAATTTGGATTTATTGGCGTTATTTTAGTTTTAGTCTGAAAATTTTATGACAATCTAGCGAATTCTACGTATAAATAATTATAAACACCAAAAAGTGCTATAATTGCAATACATTGTATAATATAGAAATATAATTTAAAACTATTGTATTTCGGTAAAATTTCTAATGAATTTTTGTAGGCATTAAAAAACCGAATAAAACAAACCTAGTTTATCAAAACTGATGATTACTTTTTGGGGTTACAGCAATTTTAAGGGAAATTTTTTTGGCGGCCATTTTGGACGCCAAAGGGCAGGTGACTTATTTTTACCCTGGTGTTTCCCTGAAAATAACATTCTAAAATACGTCTTTTACCTGCCCCTATATTTTGGTGCTGGTTCCGGATTTGGGAAAGTTTTTACGCTTGTTCTACGGACTACACCCTTTTGAGGCAATCGGAAAATTATTCTCGTGAAAATCGCAATTTACGAATTTAGATTTTTTTAAAAAAAATTTTTTCGACTTATAACACCTACATGCTTTTACCGATTTTAATGATTTTTTCACAAAACATTAATTTTATGAATTAAGATATTCGTGTGAAATTTGAGGGGCAATCAAAAAATTATTTCTCATGAAAATCGAAATTTACGAGTTTTTTCTTTTTTTAAACAATTCTTTGATTTAACACCTACATGATTTATCCTAGTAATGATTTTGTATAGAACCTTAATTTTTGAATAAATATTTGTGTTAAATCTGAGCGCACAAATAATAATTTTTTCTTTTAAAAATCGCAATTTTACGATTTTTAAATTTAAAAAAAATTACGATTAATTAAAAAGAAAAAAAAAATATTTTAGTTTAATTTAAATTTTAAAAAAAAAATCTTTTGTGATTTATGAAGTGATCATTTTTCCACAGAACAATAGAAAATCCACATAACACATAGCAGCTCAATGCAACAATTACGCTTTATCAACAACGCGCCTGAAAAAGTTTGCGAAGCTTCCTAGTAATATCCAAGGATTGGGTTTTTATTAAAAACCCAAAGATTAGCAAAAACCAAACGTGTTTTGACAATATAATGTCACTGAAAAGAGCGAGTCAAAACTAAATTTTAATTAATATTACCAACAAATTAAACAGTAAAATTAAGGGCATATAATTAATACGAATAGGAGGGAACATATTGAAAGTGGCACATGCCTATTCGTTGAAATAGAAAGCACAACTTAGTTGCAAGAAAGCATACACGGACAGCCTGGTGTCGATATTACAATGTTTTGTTACCACAGCAAGAAAAATTCACGGAAAACCGAAATAATTCTGGGTTTTCATTTTGTTCTTTCAGTACGGAAGCAATTCAGTGTGGTAGCAAAATATACGCAAATCTCAGTTTAAGAAAAGCATCAAACATAGGGCCAAGTTACAGCCTAGTTAGACGGTAAGTTGAACCAGTTGCGAAAATTTGACGTTGTCGGGCCCAAAGAATACCGAATGATTACATGACGTTGTTACCCCCCCCCCACCCCCAGCGTCGTGCAACGCTCAGATGGAGTAATTGATGGGAAGAGTTGTCCAGTTTCAGGAGAAGAGAAGTAATTACTATTTTAAGAATAATTATTTCCGTTCATTGAGAGTGTTTATAGATTCAAAACATTAAAGGGATAAACAATTTCGTACGAAGAGAAGTGATTCGTAGGCGGAGTTGTGTGAAAGGGGGTTGTGTGAGTCCGTAACATGGGTCACGCCAAGTACATTTAACTTAATTTACGAAAAAGGGTGAAATGGAAAAATGAATGATGGTGGTATTAATATCTGAGGGCAAAACCCTTTTATTAGTCTAGCTGACGACATATTAGAAACTCAGTAGGAGAAGATAAAAACTATCCAAGTTTAATATTATGCATAAATTAAACTTCGACATAATAAAGTTATAAGCATTAATTTATGTTATTTACACTTTATTATTTAAGTTTACGAACTGGGGTTTATCGGTCGGCCGTGCAACAAAGGAATTAGGGCAACAAAGGATTTGTATTTATTTGAGAAAAGAAATACGTCTCTTTTTCTTGTGGAATTGCATTGGTTGCTGTTTTAGAGGATTTCAGACTTATAGGGCCTAACTTGAATGCATCTTCATGATTGGTTGGATAATAGTTCGCGACCTACATTCCTAGGCAGTGGAATAGGAATGTAAAGTTTGCATAAACTTTTTCGTTGCAATTGTATTTCCCATGGAAAATAGAAAAGCAAGTGTGAGAAAACGGTGTCTATATTCCGTAAGCATCTTCAAGCGTCACCGTCACTAGCTGGAAGTGCAGTCTGGATATGGATAAAGCGGTTTGGCTTTTGATTTTTGTATATATTATTGTCTTCTTATTGTGTCGTCGCTAGAGGGTTGTCACGTTTCATGTAACATCTTCTATGGTATATAATGGAAAATAGAAGGAAAAGAACAACATTAAATATAAGTATAGGGCGTTTAAAATGTAAGAGTCAAACAACCACACAGTGGTGTTTTTTGCTATTGTAGTAAACACACATGATTTAATTAAAGATAAACATTGAAGGCAATGGTCGTCACCTCAAAAATTATTGCTTAAAACTCCTCTCAACTTTTCATAAGAGGGAGTGCGGGAAACATAAGTATAATAACCTTACAATGAGCCAAAATATTACTAAAAAAAATTTGGCCCCAGCATACTGAACACAAAATTAATTTGTATTATTTAATTTAAAAAATGTTTATATGAAAGAAAAAAAAGTTTTTGCAGACGGTACAAATACGAAACTATTTTCGAGTTTCGTGCCGACGATCGAAAAAAAATCGTGATACAAAGATTATTACAGAACATCGTTGACCATCAAATTTTGATAATTAAAAACGGCATACTAAGAACCCAAAAGAATACTTTATTTTAAATTTGTAATTTTGAAAAATTAAATTCACGGCGAATTGAATTTAATGATATCACTTAATATTTTTACACAATCATTCGATTAACAATATTGACATCACTTTATTTTGGAAATATTTCCAATTGAGAAGAGTTGATGTGAATTGTGATATAAATTGTGATATGTGAAATGTGTTATTGTTGAATAGTTTAGTCAAAAAAAACTGACAATTGATGTTAAAATGATACAAATTAGTAAAATGTTGTGTAAGTGTGTGTGTAAGTGATACAACTTGTTAAGTCCCTCTTTATGACAAGGTTGTAATCCGTATAGGGAAGAACAGATGGCACAAGTAAGGCCAACTAGAGGAGGATCCAAATACTATACTTTACTATACTCTTTTTCTGGAAAAGAGTAAATTTAAAACGTAAGTAACATTCTATTGTCTTACAGGAGGCAAGGCCTCATCGTGAAGCATATTTAATCGACTCCACACTTAACACTGTACAGTGTACCATTTTAAAGGGCAATCGAGACGTTTATTCCATGCCTAGACTTGAACATGGCACCATGATTACTAGACCAGCATCCTCCTTATTGTCTGCGTTCACTCACCGGTTGTCTACGTAAAAAAAAAAATCATAAATGCTAACAGTCGGCACTGTTTTAAATGCCCTTAAAATGTGTATAAAATATACCTTAAAAATTATATATTTTAATAATGGGCATTTAATT